>JAODJW010000117.1:29657986-29671453 GCA_026777045.1 Hyperopisus bebe | reverse complement strand
CCACCTATTTTTACCATGTCTAGAGGGTAAAAATGCTGTGGGGAGAAGTGGGGGGTGGGTTCCCCTAAAGCACTCTGCAACCTGGGAGGGAACCCAGTGCTGATTCTGATTCACTCCCCAGACCAACCTCTGATCCATTTGTAAAGGCTGGTCCTGCAGTTTCAATTTCCTGTCACATGATCTTTGATTGGCTATACAGTCAATGTAATCAATGGGCATGGTGTGATTCTCGGAGGCAGAAGTGCATAACTGGGCTGTGAATTAATTTTTGAGCAATTTTAGATTCTCGCACTCAGATAAAATCATCATCACTCTCATTAACAATGCTGAGCAGCTAACAATCAATCAGTTGAATATTGCTGTGATTAAAAATAGACTCACCATTAAGATCAGAGCTAAATTTAAACCGCCTGGGAACTGCCCACACCTTTTTGTCACTCTGGAAGCTTTGTGCTGACACTGTTAAAGGGACAGGCAGATTTCTGTTATGGCAGTGAGCTTGTTTATTGACTAACATATAGCTGCTTCTCATTAGTTCTGAGGCTCTCTCCTCTCCAGCCATACTTGCCTGAGGAGTCACAGCAGAGGAGTCTGAACAGGCACACAGACTGTAGGTGGGTAATTAGATGGACGACAAAAGGATCTCAACACCGTTGTTGCTTTTGAGTCACTGGCTGTTTCAGAGTGTAACATTTGGCTGCCCGTCGTTCTCTGGAATGCTTCCCTGTGTGCAGTGTAGCGCTGGCATAAATTAGCATATTAATTTACCCTGTTTAGACGGCTAAGGCAATAGCAGTACTTCTAGTTGAGATTTAATCACCTCATTGGATATGATTTAAAATCCATGCATTTAGAAATGCAACCATTATTCATTTGATCCCATAACAGCCTAATGAGTCCCGACTGCAAGCTTTTTTTTAAGCAAATGGAGGCAGGATTACAATGCACGTTGCTAACTTTCCATAACCAGGTGTTACGGTAGGTCGTTTGTTACCCACCCCCTGGGCCGTCATTTAGATGGTGAGAGACGCTATTACATATCGCTATTACTATAGCCAGTCATTTTACAGTTTGCGGTATGTGAAAGACAGAATAACTCCAGTCTGAACTGGTCGCCGGTTCTAGCCTCACTGGAACACTCACGTGTCTGTGGGTCTTGGACCAAAGCCCTTAACCCCCAGCTCCAGTGGCGCAGCATGCAGTGCGCTGTGACCCCCAGTTCACTCACACCTGGATATGTGCCGGTCTGTCTCAAGGAAAGCAAGCAGCCAGGCAGGGCGGAACATTCCAGTGCATACGTATTTGTACTTGTGCAAATGGCAAATAAAGGATGATTTCATTCATTACTACCCAAATAGCGCAAAATATTTTTCACGACTAAACAATTTTTAAATATACTAATGGTGAAAAATTTTAAATGATAATTATTAATCTATCAATGTAAGTGTATAATTTAATAGGCAAATACCACTACACAAAGTTGGACTGGATTTATACAATATTAGATTTATTACAAAATAAAAGGGCTAGTCTTAAAAGACAAACTTGAAATTTATCTACATTATGCAACTAAAAAAGATAAATATTTAAACTACTCCTTTTGACTATTCATAAATTATATCACTTTCTCAGATTTCGAATCACAGGAGGCGCTATTGTAGCTAAGTTTGCGCTTTCTAAGTGCAGAAAGCGCGTAAATTAATTTTAGGTTTTTGCTAGAATGTTTGTGAGCACCTTCGAGAAAAAGAAAGATTTGTAAACAATGCTTTTACGGGATGATCGATACTGTATTAAACGTTTATGTAGGGAAGTTTCAATACTTTAGTATTGATCGCTGCGTCGGCATTCATTACCGTACGGCTGAGGAGGCCACAGGATTCCCGGGGAGCCGTAGAGAAAGACGCAGGATCTGAGAGCTACGTCTCAGCAAACTCTAACAGACAGCATAACCCACCATGTCTGTGTCATTTCAGTGTATGGCTTTGTATGCGGCTTGTGGTAGGGGTCTCTTTACAGAAAGAAATAACCGTTTAATGTCTGCGTACATGAATGTTAAAGGGAGAACGACTGACATCTCCATAAAACCAGCTCTGAACCTGCAGGTAGCGTTAGTTTCCCAGTCGATGTCGTGACGCGTTTTAACTCCTGTGGTGGCAAAGGTAATTTCCTTTTATAGAACAGAGAGTGAGAATCGATCTGAGTGGGATCTTGGGCTATAAGTAACATTACCTGGGTTTAAAAACAAAATAAGTTGCTTTTGACTTGACACTATTATTGGAAATCAAGTTTCAAGTTTTAATGTTATATACAGATAAAAATGGAACCTCATTACCAGTAATGGAATTCTTGGGCTCAGCGTATCTCAAATATATTGCACGGTAAAGTCACACTTAACTTATAATTAGAGTAAAAACATAAGTATTAAATAGTAGAACTAAATAGTAAATTTCCCCACGGAACATGCGAAAATGTATATGTACATGTACACACCACACCCAATAGAAGAACTAGTAAAATAGTAAATTCTGCATAGCAGACAAACAGTGTTGGCCATTTGCAGTACTTATGAAGTGACTTTAAGTGGCTTTTCTATTGGGTGTGGTGTGTACATGTACATATACATTTTCGCATGTTCCGTGGGGAAATCTAAAATAGCTGTATTTAAAAGTGACTGTAGATTTAAAGTAAGTGTAGTCGGGTGGAGCAGATTTCAGTAATTTTGGTGAAACTGCAAATGTTCAGTATTCAGTGTTCAGTATTTCAGCAGTTCAGTAGTCTGATGGCTTGTGGGTAGAAGCTGCTCCTGTGCCCGCTGGGCCTGGTCTGGATGCCCCTGTGCCCGCTGGGCCTGGTCTGGATGCCCCTGTTCCACCTGCCAGCAGTAATACTAGGGATTTATGTATTTCTGAATAAAGGTTTTTTCTTTTCCCAATTTCTGTCAGGTACTGAAAACCAAATAAAAGTCAAAAATAAATAAGTAAAGGAAGTGAAACAGAAAGGGCGTACTGGACACCAGACCAGTTCGAAAGCACAAGTCAGTAAATCTTTAAACTTGGAAAAACATACATTACATATCTGTCTTCTCATAAACTCCATAATTGCATAAAAGTCATTACTATACTGCCAAGAGGCTGAGCACGGCACCGGATGATGAACCAAGATGAGCGAGTCCCTGTAATAAATCCTGCCGACAGCAGAAAGTCACAAAACGTGATTCTTCTTTGTCACTATTTTTGCAGTGAACCATCATCCGACTTGCTTTTTCCCAGTCTGCTCAAGGTCTCCTTATTTCTCCCTCACTTCGGGCCGTGCCCCCCACCTCCCCACGATATGCTTGCCGCTCTTTAGCGCCTGCTGATGTGCCCGCACTTTCTGTGCCCGCTTGGGGGGTGCCCTGCATTATGGTGTCCCTCATAGTGCTGTCTAAAAGCTTCCCTGGCACCTCCAATTACAGCGCCGGATTTCTCTACAGCTCCTCTGTTATTTCCTCTTGCTAAATTAATACACCCCGTTTTCTGAGCCTAATTGTTTCTCAGAAGCAGACAAGAAGTCTGGCATATTTCCATTATTCCTTAAAGGCAAAACTAATCCGTTCCAAGTCCACCCATAAAACCCAGATTAATCTACCAAAAGATCACTAACACTCAAAAACCTATTTAAACACAATAAAGAACACCTTACACACCTACTGCCTATCAGTTACTGAGGTAATGAACGTGCATTTCTGCCTTTATACAGTTATTTTTGCATTTACTAGCAATGGATGTTTAATAGTGAAAAATCATGCGAAAAATAAAAAAAAACAATAAAATGTATGTAGTGTGATGGCAGGTAGTGTAATGATTTGTTACTAAAGGACTTTCTGACCAAACAGACATTAGCGGGTTGTGTAAATGGTAGATGTGTGAGTGAATTGCATGTGTGCAAAGTAACGAACTACAAATACTCTTGTTATTGTAACTAAAGTTTGAAAAGCCACAGTTTTTTTTCAGAATTTGCCCTTTCTTGAGTAGTTTTTTGAGTCCTGTAACAATCCCGTTACTCTTTTATTTAACCCTAAGTGCAGCCGCTACTTGCTTAGCCTACTGGTTTTATATATTCATGGTTTCCCGTTGTTTTGGCTCCATGAACAACGATTGGACCGTTTGTATTCCGTAGCCAGTCATATCAAGGCGCGTTTAAATTTGGTAGTTCAGCTCGAGGCAGGAGAGGCCTTCACTGCAGACCTTGCAAAGGCTTTTCTAAGGCAAAACCATCCATCTGCCTGTCCGTCCATCCGTCCATTTATTTTCTGTACCCGTTTATCCTATTCAGGGTTGCTGGGGGTCTGGAGCCTATCCCAGGGAACCAATGGCCGGGAACCAATCAGGACGGGGAGCCAACCCATCACATGACGCATCATTCACTAACACATGCACACCTACCAACAATTTGGTAACTCCAAATCACCATTACCACGTTTTGGACTGGGCGGGGGGGGGGGCAGGTGTACCCGGAGGAAGCCCCATAACAGTGCAGGGAAAAACTCCACTCACAGAGTCATGGCGGAAACTCGAACCAAATTTTGAGGCAATAGTGCTGCTCAGTGCACCAGCACACCTTCTCCAGGCGAGACCAAGAAGGGTAATAGTATCGTCATGCTGTGTCGACTTCCTGTGCCTGTTATTTGCATTCAAGAATTCGGTCTCTAATTTGAAGAAAAATATAGAGATTAATTTTTACTTTTTATCTATTGGCTTTATCACATGATTTCAACCCGGCTAGCTAGCAATAGGCATTAGTCAATCAGCAAAGTTGTCAGTCTGCAATAACATTTATCATTATATGATTATAGTTTTTATGTATCAACACTTAACTAGGTTAGCTTTAGTAAAATCTTTCTGAGATTCACCAGCAAATCTTGCCCCCCCCCCCCAGAGAGTTTTTATTCCAAACTGAACACAGCCTTGCCTGTCTCTGCGGCCTGTGAACTCCTTTGCTTTCCCTCACAAATGGTTTTACAACTACGAGAAATAATAAAGGAACTGTGACTGAACGTGAAAGTTTTGCGAAGGAACGCAAAATTGTTTCTAAATAATATTCACCGACCCTGTCCTTCTATGTGCTCCATGTTATTCTGTGTTGGTGGACATCTGTTGGATTAATTAGCTCCTTCTGAATCTAAACACCAAATTCAAGTAGACCGAATGTTTTTGGTCCGGAGTAAAGTTGCTGGAAGCCCACAGTAACATAAATAAACATGTACCAGAATTTTTGGTTCCATTTTTAGGTTATTTACATGTTGGTGCATGTTGCCCCAGGGATAATGTCTGACCTTCATCTCTCAAATGTAGGTCAGGTTGGACAAAGCGTCTGAGGGAGCACATTTAAAAAAATACTTAGTACTTTTTTAAGCAAGCTACTCTTACACTCAACGTCTACACAGTGTCCAGTTTCTCTTAACACTCCAGTGTGGTTTGAAGAGGATTAAGGGCATCATAACACACCGTCTCTATCACTTGTTTGGATGGCATAGTCAAATTATTGTGTTTGAGACAGATAACATTGCTAACCTTACACCCTACAGTAGTCTAATTAGACTGATAAACAAGTAGATTTTAAATTTACCTTATTGTATATCCAAGTCTATGACTGGACAAACTTGCAGATAGATCTCTGCTTAGGTAGATCTTTGCCGTTTAAATTGTTTGGTTAATACCTACTTTTTAAGATACCTACTTTTTAAGAGACAGACTATTTAAAGGGTAGAGAGTGAAGAATCGATCTCTCAGAATAAGCTGGTGGCTTTTTGTCATGTTTTTTGCTGAAGTGAGAAAGAATTCTGTTTTATTACACTTCCGGCTGTGTTAGTTCTTACAGATGGTATTCTGTATAACTGTCTGAGGAGATATATCTAAACCTAATAATTCAAAGCGGTCTGCATGGTTTCTGTCTCACATGGTTTTTACAGCTATGGTTTGCAGTTGTCTCCTTTTATTGAGATGTTTTCATTTAAAGGATATCTCAGTGGAAGACTTGTGGAGAATTGTTATTGTATAATACGAGGACTTCCTTTCTTAGGAACAGAGACTGAGGATCTAACCTGCATTATTACAGCCAGCAATCAAGCAAGCAATTAGATTGATAAGCTAAGGGCACAACTCCAGCTTTGGAACTTGGTGTCCTTCATTAGGGCTGCTCGATTATTGCAAAAATCATAATCACGATTATTTTGGTCAATATCCAAATCACGATTATTTAACACAATTAGTCATTGGCTCATTGGAAATATCATGCATTTATTGAACTTTTAAATAAACATGATTCCTAAATGAAATGCTCAGTTATCTCAATTATTTTGTTTAGTGACCATTGTTGGGAATAAAAATCGTAATTGAAATTAAAATTTGATTAATTGTCTAGATTTATCATAACATTTAGTGATTTTTACCATCCCCACCACATACCATTCGATGGGTGTAGTAAACAGGTTACAGTACGAGTGTCAGGGTAAATAAGTTGTATCTCCTCCGTGGCCCTGGGCATTGTAACTTCTGGACATTACCTCTGCAACCTGCAAAGATGACTTGGACATGACAGCAGACCATCAGCTGAAAGCTGATAATGGGATTTGTACTTAAAACTGCAGAACTAATAAATAGTTCAATCGATGTGAATTTAGACAGTTGTTTTTTTTCCATTCTTACGGTTTTGATAAAAATATTGCACAATGAAACACTTCTTAGCATACTTTTAGAGTATTAACCGCAGGTCTACGTAACATCGATATGGGTAGGTGAAGACCTCTTATTCTTTCAGGGGCATTAGCTGGATGAGCGTTGGGTCTTACGGCATGCGCTTGTCTTGGAGCCGCTGTGTCAGACTTCCAGTCTGTTAATGTGATGGGAAAGCATTTCAGCCAGGGATGATCGCCAATGGATCACCCTCCCTCTATATGACAGTTCACTCATATACTTATGAGATTTTCTCTTTGCATACTTTTCATGTCAATTGGCTTTGCCCCCAATGCACCTTCTCAATAAAACACATTGGTTTAATTTTTCAAGTAACTCAACAGGAAGCATTTCCTGATTCCAGGTCTGAAGACCCAAGGACTGTTCCTAAGGAAAAGTAAAGCCAGGGACGCCAACGTGACCCTTAGACACAGGTAGTGTGGGAAATACTCGTGCTGGCGGATGGATTTTCTCCTGCTGTGGTGGCTGTGTTTAGCAGCCTCTGAAATTGGGCATCCCCGCATGGCATGGGTCCTGCGTGGTGGTGATGAAGGAAGGGGATTCGTGACAGGAGTGGGAGTATCCGTGTGACTAACAGTGCTGATTCCTTTAGTTATATGAGCAACATGACAATACAAGCTGAGTCATCTATTATTTTGCTGCTTAAACTTATAACTCAATACTTGAGTTGTGATGCATTCTAAATAAACAGAGATATGAAGAATAAGTAATTGAAGTAGCTGTAATTTCATAAGACTTGTTTTGGTCCATTGTAGTTTTCACCACATATATCCACGTTGTTTATGATGCTGTCGCCTTACTGTGCCTTTCTTAGGGTGTCATTCCCTCCCTACTTCTGAAACGCTCCCTTTGCCATCTGTATTACTACATAAACACTTCATAATTCGTACGGCTTGTACTGCCTGGGGATATTTATTATGTTTCAGTTATTCGTCCTGGGTATTGTGAAAAACCAGTTTTCTCATTACGGCAAAGGAATCCGTAAGGCACGAGGATCGTAAGGGTTAACCGGGCAAGATTATCGGTTTATGTCAGGAAGGCGAAGCAAGCAACATATAAAACACTAGTTGTTACATGTAAGAAAACGTACATCGTCTAGTAGGGGTACAAATTGGTAGGAAACTCCTGAATCGATATATTATTGTTATGTTTTCGCCGATTCTGTATGTATCACATTTTTTTTAATCGTTTCTGCTGAAGAGCAGCTCTGGTCTACATTTAAATTAAAGACAAGGGCTGTGATGATACACAATCATTGTGTGTTATTCTGTTACATAATTTTCATGTCAATGAAACGATTGAATACATTTTTTTTCATACGAGTGAAATTTATATTCACAAGTAGATGTGCAACATAGAAAATATTGCGCAACTGTGGCTGTGAGTTATGGATAATGTTAGAGGGCTGAAAGAACCTGCCATGTCACGTAAATCACTAGTTTGGGAATATTTTGGTTTCCCAAAAAAATTACACGAACACCAGAGAGAGAGAGAGTACTTGATAAGAGAAGGTCGTCTGTTAGCTTCGTAATGCCGAAGTTATATGTTACTTGAAACTCATTTGAGAGTGTGTGTATTCCCGATTCCTGGAGCAAGGCAGAAGGCAGAATCAGCCTCTGCAAGTCTCCCTGTGATATTTAAGTCCTTTTGCCAGGAAATTCAATCCAGGCTAAAAAAAAAAGAAGAAATAACTAAGGTTACAGGGGTGTTTATCTCTACTGATATGCGACTAATCGGTAGTAGAGAACATGGGATTTAGTTCATTATGATTGTTATGATGCAGTCTTATTTTTTTAACTTTTATTTGTACTGTATAAATGAGCGTCTCTTAGGTTTTTTTAACTCTTCTTATATTGTGTTTGCAGTTCAAACATGTTTGTTTGCAGTTCAAAACAAATTCTGTTTCCCTGCTGTACTGAACTTGCACCCGATCATGAACCAAAACAGTTATCTGTACTCATGTCTGATTAGTATATAATGCAAAATTTGAGGAAAAGTTTCATTCATGCTAATTCATACTCTTGCTTATTTGCAATGGCATCATGCCAGATGTGTGCATCTCAGTCTGGCTGTGTGCAACTGGACCATTTCATTTTAAAACATGACCAAATGGCTCAAAGGTTAACAATATTGTTTGTTGTATTTTATTGAAGGCTAATAAAAAATTAAGATTTTTCTAGATATTAAATGTACTTTCAATGGTTGTCAGGTTTCTGTTTTTTGAACCCTGTGCCAAATAAGTTTTACATTTACACATTTCGTTCCTGAACATTCACCTGATTTGAGAGCAATGTCATAAACTGAAAAAAGCATCTGTTGGTGAACATAGTGGAGTGAAATGCAACTCAGATGTAAGCATTGTTTATTTTTGTCTTTATTTTGTAGCTTCTGTTTGGAATATGTACAAACTGAATATAGACATGTTTGCAAACAGGGAAGGAAAAGGCTGTATTTGTGTTTCGTTTTCACCAAACTTTGTTTTAATAAAAGTGTTTGTGACAGTTCACATGCGGTTTTGACAAGTGAACATTTATTCCACTTCATAAAAAAAACTGAGATACATGTCATGTACTGCTATTCTGTCTAAAAATGCTGAGATATGATTTTTGGTCCATATCGCTCAGCCCTACTGGGTATCCAAGTATAGTATTGATCTCCTTTGTCAGACATGCTTCTTTGTTATTGCACTGGGGTAGAACGAGAAATGCCAGAGTAAGGGGAGTAAAGGCTCCCCCCGGATGGCTTAGGGCCTCCCTCATGTGGCAGCAGTGCGGGGGCCCGGGGAGGGGGGGGGGCTGTCACGGCAGGTGAGCTTGAGGTTGACCCCGCGTCTGATGGATAAGGGCCCCTGACTGAGATGACAGAACTGAACTGCTGAGGGTTGATGAAGGGTAGACAGGAAGTGATGCATGAGGAATCATTGCTGTGTACCAGCTGAAGGGATACAGGGAGCAAACTGGCTGTGAGTCTGTATTCCGTGCCTCTTGGTTTTAGGACGTATGTGTGTGTGTAGTTGGTTCAGAGGCAGAGACAGTCATTTGGTTTGTTCAATATGTAAGTCATCTGGTGTTACCACATACACTAAGTACTAGGTAAATATGAAGACCATAGTTTATCGTAAAGCAATCTGATTCATTAATTCATGTATAGTTTTGATTAAATGGTAAATACTTTCTATGTAATTTACTAAAGTAACTCCATCCATCTTCCAACTGCTTGTCCTGGTCAGGGTCCAGGGACTAATGTAACTGATTTACATTATTTATACTCTTGCAAATGTTCTTGAATTATTCACACACATCTTATGTCAACTGACCCTTTTGGTCAACCTAAGTTAGGTGATTAATTATAGATGACTAGGTAAGAAAAACCTATGGCAATGCATCTGCTGTACAGCATGGTGATGATAAGCTTTTTATTTAAGAGATTCTGGTGTGTTTCAGTCATTAGCAGGCAGATTGTTTGGTCCATGACATCACTCGTACTGATTTTGCCTAAGCCTTCACCCTATGAGGGAATGTTTCAGGGTATCCAAAGGAAGGTCCATGGTATTTTTATAAAGGCAGTTATGCTGTACACCTGTTGAACACTGGACACAGGCATAAACTAGATATGATGTTGTTGGAACAACACAAGCCCATTCCCCGGACAACACTGCCACCTCTTCTCCCATCTAATCCCTACTCCCCCCACCACTCCAAACCTCTACAAGTTCTAGAATTACTAGATGGATTAACTGGAAATATAAAAGCAAATAAGCATGTTTTTAGCCAAATGCTGTGAATCCTAATTGTGACACATCCTATTGATTTATTACACTTTCCACTTACATGCCAATTTCCTACCCGTCAGGCAGTTAAAAATTTCTTTGTGTATGTCCTAGTGTCCAAATCTTAAAATGCCATTTTTATTATTACAAGAATTTTTTTTTTTTGCAAGAATTTGCCCCTACTCAACCACCGAATATCAGTTTTTAGTAACAGATCTGTGTGTTTTGAGTTAGCTTCCTCCATAAAAACCCGGAACCGTCGTCTGTTGAGATCGTGCCCGAATGGAGCATGGGATTTTCACCGAAACGTCCATGACCTCTTAAATTTCTGCACATATAGTTTGCTGGTGAATTATGCAGTGCTAATTCAAAAAGTGGTGGAATATGTCCTCTTTTTTGCATTTAGCTATGATTCCGTTGGAACGGCTTGCCATTGCAGGTGCCCCCCACTGCTGATTGACACTTAGACTTTGGTAGCTGTGTTTTTTCAACTAAGTCCTTAAATGTGTGAAAAATGACCCCCCCCCCCCCCCACTCCTGTTCCGCTGTCAAGTCTTTAAACACCATCCTAATAAAGATACATAATTGTGCTGTATCAGTTAGGTCCGTTGACTCATCTAGCTGGAGTGAGAAACACCCACAGCCTGTTATGTCCCTTCGGAGCTGCTGCCTCAAATCAACAGCTCTCACAACGTTGCCGACAGATTCAGTGGTGGACACTAGTTTAGGTTTGTTCCTAAAATTCTAAAATAATGAGCCTACAGCCTTGACAAATGCCTCTTTTTTAACTAGCCAATAATAGAACTGACCCAGAGTTATGCTTCAGTGGCTGCCTTTGCTTTTGGGTTTGGCTGTAAAAAGTGACCGTTGACCGATCAACTGAAATTTCAGTTCTTTCACTTTTTTTTCTTCTAATCTGGCCTTTTGGAGGGTAATCGACGCTGCAGATTTTGTGAAGCGTTTCCTTTTTTCGGAATAGCGATGCTCCTTTGGCTGATCAAAGAGACACATTTAGAGTAAGACAAAGTGGGGAAAAAAACCTTCCTCCCGCTCAGTATGGAAGTGGTAAGTTTTCAGCTTCTTACTTGGTCCTGCAGTCATTTTAATCTGTTATTTAATGTGTGTGAAATCGTTTGTAGCAAAGCTAGCAGTGATGCGACTGACGCACAGCCTACTTTTCAGCAAATGTTAGCTTATATTTTATTTTTCTCCACTTACCACAGACACACAACGTTAGGCGGGATTGCCAGCTCTCACACATCTGGCGTGACACGCTTTCAGACTCTCAGGCTCATTCAAGAAATCTTATGGCAAATCTATATTATTCCATTATAAAATTAAAATTAGCTAAATCAAGCATTGGAACAGTTTGCAAACCCTACAGACTATTTACAAGGTAATAAAACTGTTACATACATGTAAGTGTGTGTGCATGTGTGTGCAGACTGATCTCGAATTGAAAATCTCACTCTAGCCAGATGACCAAAGTTAGGTACTGTATGGTAAATCCAGCAGTCGCAGATGATCTTACACCCGCCGCAAAGTTACGTTAAGCCAGCTAACTGAGAAATCCTGCTTCATGAAACACCCCCCAGGATTTCTTCATTGACCAGACAACTTAAGTCAAATGTAAGGATTATCCCAGAAGAAATTAATGAAATAAATGCATTAATGAGCAGAGAATGTTTTAATGGAGGAAGCGTTGCCAGTGGCACACTCTCTGGTAAAAGTATGGGAACGGCTGTAGGGAATATGCTTTAATAATATGCAGTGGAACCACCTCAAGACCGCAGATTCCAGCCTAGCATGCAGCACATGTGGGTGGGGGTAGTCCACTGCCAGAACTTCCTCCTCGTGATCCGATACCAGATGTTCCATGTGGTCAACCTCATTATCTGACTATTGGAGGGGCCGTCTATTAGTGGATGGAGGCAGCCCAGGTGTCTCCTCGGCTGTGAGTCGTGGAGCTGGACTGCCCTCTACCTTCTTAGTGTGTCCAGCCTCAGGGCATGTGTGAGGACTCCCCTCTTAGGCGGACCTCAGGGACCAGGGTGCACACAGCTTAAGAAAGACCTTCTGATATATACATGAAAATGTGAATATAACTCTTCAGAGAGGTTGTGTTTGGCCATAATCGAGATTATATTTTTTACACAAATAACCTTTATAAAATGAAGTCAAAGTTGAAGTCGAAGTAAACAAGGGTTTTTGGTTATTTACGCTTAGACGACTTAAACCAAGCCTGGAATAATGTCCCACCTTTAATAGTACTCTGGTTTGTGTCAGTTATTTTTGGGGTAGCATCTGGCTTACTGGTTATGGGTGGAAGCCTGGAAGGTTAACAGCTCTTGAGAAGGAACAGTAGCTACCTTGAGCTATTTGAGTAAAAATATTCAGCTGAATAAGGGAGAAAATTGTCAAGGAACGTGCCACTAAAACTATTCAAAAACAAAACAGGAAAAATGAGAAGTAACTAAACTAATCAAAGAAAGTGAAGACTAAGACATGCAAGAAAGAACAAAATCAGGGAACAGTGCACAACTGGGAGCAAGACTGGGAAACAAACCACAGTGAGTGACTAAGGAACAGAACAAGGTCATAAATAGACTGATAACAAGGATAACAAAGGCAGGTATGGCCTATAAGGGAAAGGGGCAATGAGGAGCAGTTATGAAATAATAAAGTTACACAAAAAGTCCAAACGCCCAGGAAATTGAAACAAGGAAAACCAAACAGACAGGGAACAGGTAGCAAAAAAATGAGGAACTAAGTTAAATAAACACCTGCTGAACTAAGCAAACATAAAACTTAAATAACTAGTGGAGGCTGGTCACTGACTTAACAGGCTAAGAGGTTAAGCCACCATCCCAACTTCCTTCTTGTTGTGGGTTCGAGGCTGGTCACTGACTTGTTATCCTTGTTATCCAGTCAGTGACCAGCCTCGAACCCACAACAAGAAGGAAG
>JAODJW010000117.1:29617153-29638945 GCA_026777045.1 Hyperopisus bebe | reverse complement strand
CATCTACCTGCATTCATTAAACACAGAGCCGGCTGTCTCCTCTCAGTACATCTACCTGCATTCATTAAACACAGAGCCGGCTGTCTCCTCTCAGTACATCTACCTGCATTCATTAAACACAGAGCCGGCTGTCTCCTCTCAGTACATCTACCTGCATTCATTAAACACAGAGCCGGCTGTCTCCTCTCAGTACATCTACCTGCATTCATTAAACACAGAGCCGGCTGTCTCCTCTCAGTACATCTACCTGCATTCATTAAACACAGAGCTGGCTGTCTCCTCTCAGTACATATAGGGTTAAAACATGTAGCAGTTAACAATGCTTTTGCTAATTCAGGCCACTGCTGGTTTCCAAGTGTCACATATTTGTTTCCCAAGTACTTTTCCCTGTGAGTAATCACAGCAACAATAGCCTTGTTTGAAAAAGTTTTTAAAGACAACCACCTCTATGTATGGTATTTCTCAGAGCCCACCCCCCCCCCAAGCATTTTTCCAGAATTTCTTTTTGTTGTGCTGGTTGTCGCTTTTTTCACTTTAATTTTGTTTAAATACTAACTTGAAAATTTTGTCCTCAAAAAAGTCTAAAAAATATCTTTCACACTATTCCCTTAATATGCCTCAAACATACATGTTTTTTATTAAACTAAATAACCAACATTATGCCTTGTCGCTGCACTCTAATTAGCTTCAACCAAAAATGATCGATTTAAAGTTTTTAGAACAGTCTTTTAGAACAGTACCAGACACGCATTTTATCTAACTGTGAAAATGCGATGTGTGGCTGGATGGATTAAGCCACGACGGGAGTCGTCATCTCACACAGACGGGGAAGGTGTGTCTTCTCTGCCGATCTGTGACAGTGACAAGAGACAAAGAAGGCTCTGGCATAAATCTGGTGAAAAGTGTAACAAACAGGAGAGGCAGTGGATGAAATCCAAGGCAATTAAAACCGCTCTGAGCAGCACAGTGACGGGCAGGTGTCCTGCTGTCATGCTGTTATGCAGTGAATGTAGCTGGAAAACCTACAGGAAGTGTATCTACCCACGAAATACGTAAGTTGCGCTGGTTAAAAAAAAAAAAAAAAAACACTGTTGAGAAAACTGATGGCAGCAAGTCAAACAAGTCTCAAGGACATACATAAATGTCTTGGATGCTGAGATGAGGCTGGCAGCGCGAGCTGAAATGAACATTCACAGGTTTAAATTTGTATGATTTTGTGAAGATAAAATGGGTGTCAAACGACTTTCAGAAAAAAGTTCTGCACCGAGTTCAGTGCTAAAGTCTGTTTTTTTTCTAGTGAGCAGCAAAGGGCTTCCTTGAACATAGACACTGGGCAGCAGCTCTCTACTATGGGTGGGATGTGTGTAGGTTAAGCATCTGCACCTGTGTCTGTAAGGATCTGAAGGCCTGTATGATGTATGATGTTAATATTGACACCGCATGACTGTAAATGCAGTCGGATTGTCCCCTCGGTTGAGACCATCAATAAGTTACACAAGAATTGCCGCAGGAAATAAAAGTTAGCAAGCATTCCAGTGTTAGTGACTGAGACTGAAAAAAATCATCAGTCTAAAGTTTATCTCCTCTGATTTTGTAAGAGCTCTCCGAGCCAAGTATAACCATTCTCGTCCTTGGTGCCGCACTCAGTCAGACAGTGTGGCACGTTTGTGAGATATTTAACAAAAATAAGTGATTTGACAGCACCAGAGGCGTAGAGACAGGACAGACAAGGCAGGCGATTGCCTGGGGCCCTCCAGCTGGGCCGAATACATAGATAGATACATAGATAAATCTGCTTTATTTGTGTATTCATCTTTTCACAGTCAAGTAAAAATAAAGGAATTGTCTTTATTAAATTCCCTTTGTTACTGTTAATTTAGATTTCATGCTAAAATGATGGCCATTTTACCATATCAGGCGGGGGGTGTTGGGGGGTGGGGGGTCGGTGTTGGGGGGCCATGCAGTGTTTTGCCTGGGGCCCCCAGTATCTCTAAAGTCGCCTCTGGTCGCCACTGTTTTGTGTGCTGGCACAACTCATGACAACATCACAAACTTCTTGGACAAACTCTATTGTTCGATAATAACTGCTTCTATTTGTCTACAGTTCATTTTGGGTACGTTTTTAACTGATTTGTTGTTTTATAATTATAACAGTCTTTATTGCAAAAATTTCAAATATTCCTATGTGAATTTTTCCAGTATCATTCAGCCCTACCGTAGGGTTATGGGTTTGAATCTCTGGGCTGGCAGAGTAAGCACATCACCACGGGGCCCTGGAGTACAGCCATTAAACCTGAATACTCCACGAGTGCTGGGCGCTGCCTGACTGCTGTCAGACCCCAAGTTCTCCTCACTGCTGTGTCATGACCTGGCTCAAGGCCATAACAAAATGGGCACCGTCATAACACGTAATTACAAAACAGCCATTATTATTGATTGTTATTAAAGGTTAAAAATAACAGACAAGATGTGCATGGCCTGTCAGTATATCAGTGTGAGAGCAAGGTGTAGGATGAACAGCTATGGAATCGGCGTGCATGTATGTAAGGACACAACAAGCTGGAAACAGCAGCTGAAATCTTTAGCTATCGTAATCTCCCTATGAAGCAGTTGCATGGAGCAAGGAGAAAGAGTAGAGGAAGAGGAGAGTGACACACAGGCTCCCAGACCGATAATGCCTCCTCCCCAAGGGCACTGAATTAAGCAGCGTTCAGTGACGAACCTGCGTGAAGGAGACCGACTGATACCAATCAGCAGCCAACCGTAACACCAGGCTGTAACACCGGGCCATAACACTGGGGCGTAACACCGGGTCGTAACACCGAGCAATAACACTGGGGTGTAACACCGGGCCATAACACCGGACTGTAACACCGAGCCATAACACTGGGGCGTAACACCGGGCCGTAACACCTACTGAACAAAAATGTTTACTAAATAATTTACATTATGAGGAGTATTTTCACAAAGCATTTTGCATGTTCCCAGAGAGTAACCCTGAGATGACAGTGACAATGAAAAACTTCCTTAGAGGGAGTCAAAAACAGGTGGTAATTCTGTGGGACGACAGCCCGCAGCCCCTCCTTTGGGTTACCTCCCCAGTTTTCAGCGATGTGACTATTGTATAAATCAAGCTCAGCATGATTAATAATTAAGTTTTATAAGAGCTCTCAAGAATGAAAGCACACCAATCGGTACAATTTACGCAGCTCAGAGTACTATGTAGGCTAACCCTCCAGTGAATGATGGTATGTTCCACTTTGGCCCCCGACTCCCCTTCCTTTCCTTTCGGCATGGCATGGCCCAAGGGCTTCGAACTTCAGCGGCTGACAGGTAACGTTAAAATATTGCTTTCTAATTATGTAGTAAAGTTGCCAGCTATGGTCAGCTGGCTGGCTTGAGATTTTCAGTACGAGACAAGTCTGCACACACATGCACGCACATTTACGTATATGTAAGAGTAAACAACCCTGATGTAAACATAGTTATTAGGTAGTAAATTACGTCCTGTTTGCATTTTCTGTAGGCATAGGCGACATCTAAGAAAACAATATGTGATATATTTCTAAATATTGGGATGGTCAATAATACTGGGTTCGACCCCCCCCCCCTCTCTCTCATACACACACACACAGACACACACAGGTTTGTAATTATATCTTTGTGGGGATTCTCCAGTCATTTATATGGGGAAAATTCTAATCACAACATGACCACTTTAACCCCGACCCAGCCCTAACCTTATAACCATATAAGTCACCAAACAAAATCCGAGACATTTTTGTTTTTTTGATTGCATTCACAGATCTTTGTGGGGACCCGAAAATGGTCCCCACAACGTCAAAATGATAGGTTTTTATTACATTATGGGGGACATTTGGTCCCCACAATGCACCATAAACAATACGCACGGACACGGCACTGTCTAAAAGTTAAAGCAGCAAGCCCTGGCTGTGTACTACCATTATGACAGACGTTTACATACACTGATCCCTTCGCATACCAAACGAGTTACAAATAATAGCAGTCCGTGCATGTCTTTTTAAACTGCATCGGAAACGTAGGAATGTGCAGCTGAACTGGAGCTGCACATCGGGGAGCGGAGAGGAGTAGCGGCGGAGTAGCGGCGCGGGACACAGTCACGCGACACTGATCACCTAAGTTACGGAATAATTGCGGGATAAATTATTATGATAGTCAATATAAGTACAGTGTAAATGATAATAAACATTTTATAGATCGTATGTGTGTTGCTGCGCATCTGAAAGAATGTGTTCCTGTTGCAAACCCCTGCAGAATTTTCTAGATCCACGCCTGGGCAGGTACCTTGGAAGCAAACAAAAGCCAGGCTTGCAAATTCTCACGCATCTGGCCTGACACTGAGGCTTTCAGACTCTCACGATCATGGAAGAAATCTTACGGCAAATCTATATTATTCTATTATAAAGCTAAAATAGGATACATCAAAAGTGTGGGGGTCGTTTGCAAACCCTACAGACTATTTACAATGTAATAAAACTATTACATGTAAATGCTTGCGTGTGCAGACTTGTTTTGAATTGAAAATCTCACGCCAGCCAGCTGACCAAAGTTGGGGGAAGCGCGCCCTCCCCTGGTCAGTACTGGGCACTACAAGTTTACATAATTCAGCACAACGTAAATTCAGCCATATGGCGGGACAGCACGGATAGGTAGGCGGGGAGATGGTCAGGTATGAGGTGGCTCTGGACAACAGCAAGTTGGAAGGGGGGGGGGGGGGCGCAGGCAGGCAGTATCAGGCAGAAACACAGGCAGACTGATGGGATGGCAGGGAGCTCCCCTGTATCTGGACCTCAGTGGTTCAGCCCCAGAAGGACGGAGGAGATAAGGAAAGTGCATCAGCAAGTGCAGAACAGGAAAGCAGCAATGCCGGACAGCAGGGTGAATGTCATGAAGATGCCCCCGGAGGACTAGGTATGGCAGGGGGGAACAGTGGCATGGGGAACCCCTTACCGCCAAACAGGGTCATGGGGAACCCCTTTCCGCCAAACAGGGGCACGGGGAACCCTTTACCGCCAAACAGGGGCACGGGGAACCCCTTATCGCCAAACAGGGGGACGGGGAACCCCTTACCGCCAAACAGGGGCACGGGGAACCCTTTATCGCCAAACAGGGGGACGGGGAACCCCTTACCGCCAAACAGGGGCACGGGGAACCCTTTACCGCCAAACAGGGGCACGGGGAACCCCTTATCTGTTTGTTATGTTAGTAAAACACTAGTTTTACTTATCGCCAAACAGGGGTACGGGGAACCCCTAACCGCCAAACAGGGGCACAGGGAACCCTTTACTACCAAACAGGGGCACGGGGAACCCCTTACCACCAAACAGGGGCATGGGGTACCCTTTACCGCCAAACTGGGGCACGGGGAACCCCTTACCGCCAAACAGGGGCATGGGGAACCCCTTACCGCCAAACAGGGGCATGGGGAACCCCTGACCGGCAGCACTGCAGCAACACATGGCTGTATGTGCAGCAGCAACAGAACAGGTCACCCAAAATCAACGCCCTGATCCCCACCCAGTGCTATGATCCTAACTTGGGGTGAACTGCTGTCTCAGGCCAGTGTCTCTCTAGGTTATATTCTTCAGTCTGTCTAACTATGTCAGGCGTTAGCTAGTTAACCCACTCCCCATAACTCAGAACACTACATAACTTTGCTTTCATTCACTCATGGAGATGGCTGTTATGTTATCTTAACAAATCACCTGCTTCTTTATACACCCCATTTGTCAAAATGCTTGCAAAACGTTTGCCCTGTGTACCTCACACCTCACAGCATTTTTAAGGTTTAAATCCGGCCACATGTCCAGTCCCTGTGACAGCAGCTGCTTTTGCTAAGCCGTCCGTCTCCTTTTCTTTGTGCTCAGTCACAGGCTGAGTATTTTGTCATGCTTCTGTCATGCTGGGTGAAATGCATACTGCTCTTTGTTTGTCAACAAAAACCATGCGACACTAACGCCCCCCCCCCCCCCCAAACTCCCTGAAAATGCTATCGTGAAACTTAATAACAGGAAAAGAATAGAACCACCACTACTGCATGTTATCACATCAAGTTGGGTAAGCCGAAAGGTTAGAATATAAATAAATCGATTTATTTAGAATTTTGTGGGTAATGGCGCCACCTACAGTTCATATGAGGTTTTTGTCATTTTGAAAGCTATTAATAGGGGTTCTATTATCTGTTTCCTTTATTGATTTTTATCTTATTGTGTTGCTTATTTTATTGTTGTTTGAACTTGGAGGGATATTTGTCATCATTAGACCAGGACCCAAAGTCTCGATATTACCTTATTTATCAATTCAAGGATAAACAGAAGTTTAAGTAGGTAGAATATTCGTGCACAGAAGAGGCACACAGGCAGTTTGTGGCATTTTCAGAGTAAGAGCAGCAGAGAACTCCCAGTTCATGAATGTGACTGACAGGGAATCATCTGCCGATTTACTGTTCTAGCAGACAGGCATTAGCTGCCATTTCATTTATGTAACAAACAGGCATAAAAAACTAGTGTTTTACTAACATAACAAACAGTCAATTAATAGCTGCTACTTGTATTATTGTAACTAACAGGCATTAATTAACTTCCAAAGTACTACTATTGCAACAAATGCAAAGTAACTGCATTTTTATTAATGAACCAAAAAGGCATTGATTAATTGGCATTTTATGTATGGACCAGTGTCTGGGATTATAACAGTGATGCATCATCCATCCCGATGACAGTAATTGTGTTTTTTCCTGTCCCATCTTGCTCTGCATGAGGCACACAGACAACTGTGAGCAGGTTTTGGAGTCTCAGTGCAGTCTCTGGCTTGCGTGGGGCAATGGGGGCTCAAGGGCCCCGCTCAAGGGCCCCGCTCAAGGGCCCCGCTCAAGGGCTCAGAGGTGGCCTCGCTCCGCTGGATTTCAGAGGGTGACCCTCCTATCAGGCACAGTTATAAGACTCAGAGCCACCACCCCTAATGACTGTTGTTTCCTGAATGTAGCATGCAAAGTGTGAAGCTCCTTGATGTTCTGCAGGTCTTCGACTACGACTTTGGCCTTCAGGATGACTTCATGGGCTCCGCGCTCCTCCATCTCGAATCCCTGGAGCTCAGCAGGTTGGCTTCCTGTCATGACTTACACCCCCTGTTCCTCCGCCTTTTCTCCCCTCCTCCACTTCAGTCTTATTTTCCTGCATTTGTTCCACTCAGCTAGTCGTCATTATTCTTATTTTTCTCGCAGGCACAATTCTGCCTATGTAGGCTGTTCTATAATATCATAAAAAGATTAGTTTACTTCACTGTTTCTGAATCATCCAATTACACTCCAGCAGGTTTTCCATTTGGGAAATGAACTTTTATTTGCAAAGAAAGGAAGAAAAACAACAGCACACAGTAAACTTTTATTATTATTATTATTATTATTATTATTATTATTATTATTATTATTATTATTATTATTATTTTATCAAACATGCTTTTCAGTATGTATTTGAGCGGTTATAATTAAGCATTCCAGCCCTGTAATGTATACAAATGATCATCCATCTTTCCATCCATATTGACTTTTCCATTTTCCGTTCCTTTTTTCTGGTTGAGGGTTGATATAAAATTTTAGGGAAGTAGTTGCTTATTTCCTTAGCCTGGCTGTAAATCACACGGCTCATAGCTCAGCTATAAAATATGCACGTTATTAATCAACACCGAATATCCCTTGGCATGATTTTCAAACATTCTTACAGAATATTTGTTTACCTGAAATTATTTCTGTGCATGAAAGTTCTTCTTTTTTAGTATTCAGTATAATTTTACTGTATTGTTGCAAGTCAGCTAGTTTTTTTTTTTTTTTTTAATGCTTATATATACAGCAGTGTCTGACGGTGGGTAATATAATGGAAAAGAACACTGAATGCGAATGAGAAAGTCAGACGCGGGGCAGACATAAAGGTCTGTGAATGATTGTGACATATATGACATATTAATAATGAACTAGTGGGTCTATTACACCTCTGGGGGTGGAAATGGGGGTGTCACCGTGCTCCACTGTTGCCGCTGCAGGACACTGGATGTGACCCTGGATCTGAAGGACCCCCAGCACCCTGGACACAATTTGGGGAGCCTTCAGCTGGCTGTCACCCTGTCACCCAAGGAGGGGGACTTTCGAGAAGCCGTAAGTGTACCCCCCAGTTTTAAAAGGGCTTTAAAGGTCAGAAGCTGTCAAAGTAAGTGCAAGAACTTGTTTGTTACTGAAATGTCCCAGAACATTTTTCATACTATTATATTGACACTGGCACTGCAAGAACAAATTAACCAGCTTTAAAAGATAATCCAGTATCCATGTATGAATGAGCGTGTTTCATTCTGCTGTCATTGTGACTCCTTATCAGCACTTAGTCAGATGCCCCGAAATCGTGAGCTTACCCTTGCTTTTGGTGGATGCTAAACTATGCAAGTGAAAATCAGGATACCCTTTTGTTGGAGACCTTACATAATGACAGTGAGTGTGACAGTATTGGTCCTCATTGGTCCTCTGAGCTGCCGCCTAACAAGCTGAACTTTACCTGATTGGTCCTCTGAGCTGCCGCCTAACAAGCTGAACTTCACCTGATTGGTCCTCTGAGCTGCCGCCTAACAAGCTGAACTTCACCTGATTGGTCCTCTGAGCTGCCGCCTAACAAGCTGAACTTCACCTGATTGGTCCTCTGAGCTGCTGCCTAACAAGCTGAACTTCACCTGATTGGTTCTCTAAGCCTACTCCTAGCAAACTTTTTTTCCCTTGTTGCAGGGCTGTATCGAGAAATTAATTTTGAAATGGGGTTCAGGCAAATTTCAATGGGGATTCAGACCTGTTATTTTACTACCTGCTACCATTTAGTTGCATGGTTCCAGCTACAGGGTTTGGACAATGAAACTGTCAACATTACTCTGGATACTGTGGCTCCAGGGAGTGGCTCTTGGTACACTGCAAAGACTTGCTGTCTTGGTCACAGATGCACCAATGAAAATGCGCACCAACATTTTTTCCTCTTTTAAGCTCTAATATGTCTCCCATTATGTTGTGTGTATTGCAATATTTTATGTACAGCTGTACTATTGCTCTGCTAATTCAACCTTCACACTCTTACTGATGGAATGCGCGATCGGTGAAGATTGGTCACCAAGTGAAACCTCAAACGCTATTTTGAGCAGTGTTTCAGTTTCATTGTCCAACCCCTGTATGTAAGTTGCTAATCTTGTTAGCAACTATGCTTTTGGGAAACATTCCCCAGATTAGCAGGGGAATAGTAAACAGCATGATGTAATACTGACATTGAAAAGAGGCCTCTGTACTGTCTGTAGCATACTTTTAGCATACTAAATAAAAATCTTATCGATATTGAATTTAAAAAAATTAAGAAGTCCAAATTCATTACAAACAATGCATTTGGGAGCTGCTCAGTTTGCTGTTTGGAGTTCTTCATAAAAATTGCATGATGAAGCTAGTATCCTAAAATCGCTTGTTGACTGAGATGCAAAATAATTACGATGTTCTTGTTACAATACTAAAAACAAAGTTTATGAGTATGCTAACGTAGTGTGGGAGTATTACAGTTACATATGACAAAGTAGAAACTGTACACTTTGAAATAACAGTAAAAAGTACAGTTTAGTGAATATATAAATTAGTAACATAGTTGTTTATTATCATTATAAGTACAGCGGGAATATATAAACATGTATGTTTATTATCATTATACAGCGGGTACAGCAGTACAGCGGGACCTCGGTTTTCGAACTCATTAGAACTCAAATTTCTTAAAAGTCGAACCAACTAGTTTGAAAAAAAAATTACCTAGAACTCGATCTGAATCTCAGAAGTCAAACTGTGAACGCCGACCTAAGATAACTTGTACGTGCGGGGAAATGAGTCACGCGGCACGTCTCTCAGCGGAAACAAAGTGTAAAGCTTCAGTCTCATGCCTTGTCCACACGTACACGGGTATATTTTAAAACGTACCTTTTTCTGTCTATCTTGGGCTTTTGTCCACAAGTAGTCTCAGGTCACTGAAAATGGAGCTTTTGCATGTCTCCATCCAGGGTGAAGATTTTCAGCGTGGACATGTAGACAGGGAAAACAGAGTTTTTGGCTCGAAACGTCACTGTTGTTTGTTTAATGTAGTAGTTTGTTCGTTTATGTTTGGGGTAAGGTTCTGTGTTGTGGAGATTCTCTCTCAGCCACATTAGCTTCACAAATAGGACACATGGGTTTACCGGCAATGTCAGTAAACATATACTCAGCCTCCCACCTGTGGCCTGTACTACGAAGCAGGGTTACTTGCTTATCGGAGTAACTTATCGGATTTAAGGTACCACAATTAAAATGAACTTCATATTCTTTCACTTACATTTTGCCCAGACTACCTTAAATCCGACAAGTTACCCCGATAAGCAAGTAACCCCGCCTCATATAGTACAGGCCCCGGTTTTGAGAAGGCTGTTTTCAGAACCAACTTTTCTCTTGGCCATTGTTAGGAGCTAGCTTTAACTTGAAATTAGGGTTGTATACATCAACAGACGCTTGATTAATTTCATGTGATGGACGCGTGAATGATCGCAGCTAGCCTGTTGCACTGCATTATGGGATTTGTAGTTTGTATGTTATTGGCGCTTCATATCGCTGGGCCATTAAAAAAAGATATATAAAATGATCTTGCGGGCCGGGTATAATTGTACGCTGGGCTGGATGTGGCCCGCGGGCCTTGAGTTTAACACGTGGTGTAGACACTTTCGAGCAATTCGAAATACTGAAAAATACATTCTGTGTCACATTCTGTGGCATTGGTAACTACATGTATGATTGAGTTTGTATATAAATTTTCCAGATTTAAATATGAATAGTTATAAAAAATTAAATATATGACACGCGTCATTTGAAACTCATATCTGTTAAGTAGTTAATTCTGTATTATGTTCATGATAACTTGTCCTGTATCGCCACCCAGTGGCCAAAAATGAGATCACATCAAAAAAAAAATATGCACAGTATCACGATTTTCTGAATGACGGACATTTACCATAGTGCACATAAACATTGTAACATAAATGCATCCGCTCTTGATACTTTGAAGACGCTTGACTGGATGAATGGCTTACATTCTGCTGCTGAGGGGCCGCGATAGCGGTTAGCGGTTAGCGCTGCCGGCTGCTTGCTCCCACTCAGTGAAAAATTACAGCTGCCCTGTCTCTTTGTTTTACAGCTGACGCAGTTGAAAAGAACATGGAAAAGATCTAGCAAGGTAATCCCCCCCCCCGCCCCCACCAAAAAAAAAAAAGCAGCGTTAACAGGGTTTAAAGTAACATACTGAGCCATACGTCAGACTCGACTCAGGAGAAATTACCCAAACCTAGATCTTATGCCCCTGCATGCTATCCCTCCATTTTATGGCAGTTATTCACACCCTAAGTATAATATGGAGGTGACTATACACTGTGTAAATTCTCCTATCGGTCTGGCTCCAGTGTGAGGAAAACCAGCCAGCGGCACGGTCCAGGTGGGGTGGTAACTCACTATGAAGCCCGCAGCTGGGCCGGGGGCGATGGCTGTGCATGGGGGGGGGCGGTGGCTGTGCACGGGGGGGGCTGACAGCCTCCCAGCATCACCACACCGCCCAGCTTCCCCTGAATATTAATGTGCGCCGTCCCTAATGAACACAAGGAGGAAGAGACTCTCCTCAGTGATGACAACGGCACATAAATCATGCTATTGTGCCTTAGAAGTGCCATATGTTACAGGAGCCGTTTTAGGCCCCTGCCCTTCTGCTGATGTAGAAAATCCGCCTCAGAAACCCACAGTGTTTTTTGGTCTTCTGTTTGTGTTGCCTGCGTTCTGTGATTTAAATCGGGCAAATCCGCACTCATCAGCCTCGATGTGAGATTCGGGATGCAGTGGATATGATAAATAATCAGCTACAGAACAGCGGCAGACCTGATTAATTACCTCCGGACCCAGGGCCTCTGGGCTGCCGATTGGCACATGGCATGTTAATAGGGAGGAGATGTGATTGTTGCGGCTGTATTAGATATTTCCCATTGTGTTAAGCAGTGGACACAAGCGGAGCGGAGCCTCATCTTTATGAGACTGAGCTCTTGGTGTTGAAGAATTAGTGGAGTTTTTTGACTTGAAAGAATCCTGATATTTCAGATGGCGATAATGCAAATCAGATTCTGTGTTCAACTAGAGAAGGGATTTTAAAGTACTGGAACTGTACCAATAGGTGCTATTTTCTGACTTAAGACAGAATAATAAACTTTATTCCTATAATCAGAGCTACCTTTTATACTTTAATAAGCCATAATCATGAATAAAATTATCCATTGCAACAAAAGAAGTCTTTGGTCATTTTAATTTTTCCCATTTTAGATAAAGTACTGAGTATAGAGTACAGAGATACAGTCAATGTGGTCTTTTAATAATGCCATTTTAAATGATGTATATGAAATATTGCTTAATTGAATTTCATTTTAAGTATACTACAAGGTAGTTTTGAGTTCTGTGTCGTGTCTTTGGAAATACAGTGAGTTTGTTTTTTGTTTTTTAAATAATAAGCAATGGAAAACTGTCAAGTTACCAAGTATTGCATTGGAAAGAGACGTCGGAGGAGTAATTTAATTGGTAAGGAAGCTGTAGACTGAAGGCAAAATGGGCAGGATGTGTGGTATACAAACCTGTGCTGAGTGACTCAGTCACAGACATGTGTTTAATGAGGATGTGTGTGTTGGTGTGCTTTGCACGCGTGCCTGTGTGTGAAGCTGCAGCACCAGAGCGTGAGGCTGTCAGAGCTGCACAAGAAGTCGCAGTTGTGGCGAGGCATCGTCAGCATCAGCCTGATCGAGGGCCGCCAACTCGCGCCCATGGATGCCAATGGCCTGAGCGACCCCTACGTCAAGTTCCGCCTGGGACAACAGAAATACAAGAGCAAGGTGCCTGCCGCTGCTCTCCTTTGGCCCTCTTTGATGGTTGCTTTTGAATTCTAGTCACAGAAAACTCGTATGATGTTAGACATGTACCTCACTAAAGTACAGACGCGCCTCTACTTACGAATGAGATACGTTCCGAACGGCCGTTCGTACCTTGAAATGTTCGTAAGTCGTTATTCAATATCATTTAAGGGTATACGCAAGTACAAAGAACTAGAATGCTGGGAGTACGCACGTTACGCTTCTGCGCAGCGGGAGTAGCGGCCAGAAGTCGTACTAGGCGGAATTGATGTTGCGTACAGGAAATGGGAGCCCAATGACTTACAGTTCATAAGTAGAGGGGCATCTGTATTTAAATAAGTGCTTATTAGCATGCTTGTTTTTTTATTCAATAAATGAGTCTTTATTTACACTCCGCACATAGCCATGCACACAAACAGTGAGTGTAACGTCATTGAGATGCTAACGCGGCGTCCTTGTTCATGGCTGTAACAGACAATGACTAAAACACTGAACCCCCAGTGGAGGGAGCAGTTTGACTTCCACCTGTATGATGAGCAGGGAGGAATTGTTGACATCACCGTTTGGGACAGAGACACCAGGAAGAAGGATGACTTCATCGGCAGGTGAGTACCAAATGGGATGATACAGTCATGTGACCTCACACTGCCAGCAGAGGGTGCTGTACATAATTTTAAGCAGCTGTTATGATTTTTAGTAAAATACCATGCAATACAGTTTATGTGAATGGATGTATTTATGATACATAAAAAATTATGTTTGTGGAATTTTTATATTTAACATGTAAAAACAAACTCAGTGACGGAAGATTTAATTAAAACAAGCATTAATATCTTCAAATAAAATGGGGGGGAAATCAGATAACTGGTATTTAGAGGAAAGCTACATGAAAAGAATTTTAAGAAATTAAGATGTGACATTTTTTTTTCCAGAGTCTTTCAACTCGTATTGATCAACAATCGCAGAGCACATTTTATAAAAATCATCACAGTTGTAGGAGATCTGTACTCAGTTAGTCATTACGTTATTGGCTCACTTAACTTCCTGTGTCACAGATCAGCCTGTAGCATTCACAATAAATGTCAAAGGCAAAAATATACATCACCCGCATGATTTTTAATCTGCTCCAGTGATTAACCCCAAAGACAAACTAGGATGCTCCTCTGTCTCTCTGGAACTAATAAATGCAACTTCTGTCATCTTCTCCATGTGCGAAGGGTCATAAATGCATCATAATTCACAAATGCATTGCTGTCACCATGCTGAGATTGTGGCTGTCAGCTGACACTACTCTTACTCTCTGGAATAACATCCCCTGTAGAATTTACTGCCATCAAACCTCTCTACAGCCCTCTTGTGGTGAATGATTGAAAAGACAGATATCAGTCGGAATATTCCCTTATCCTTATCTAAGCTTAACACATGCTCAATGTTCAGCCCTTGTGGCTTCTCAGTGCTTTGCTTTGAGCAGATGTGTCTCCTTATAGTCAGTGAAAGATTTCAGTGGCTTATAGCAGATTGTGGGTGGGGAACATAGAAATGCAAACCGAGTAGAGTATGAAACACCTCACCAGAGCTAAGATCCATGATAAAGCTTCCAGAATTCCCACAGCTGGTCCCACTTTTTCTTAACTTGTAATATGTCCAATTAAGGCCAGCTGGGATTCATTAACTGAAGCATCTGTATGCACAGGGCTGAAGATCCATCACTAAGACAAAGTCACCCAAACCAGCCCTAATGTTATCAATCTTTGCTCTACTTTTACCACTTCATGAAACCAAAACTCTTTCCACAAGTTTTCATTTGCCTTTTAGTTTTATTGCTGTATGCTCTATTTTGAATTCTCATTTGTCAATGGGGATTTAACGGTGTAAATGTGCGTTAGGTGTCAGGTAGACCTGTCCATGTTGAGTAAGGAACAGACTCACAAGCTGGAGCTGCAGCTGGAGGAAGGCGATGGCATCCTGGTACTGCTGGTCACCCTGACGGCCTCTGCAGCTGTCTCCATCTCCGACATGTCTGTCAACTTCCTGGACGACCCCCACGAGCGGCAAAACATCCTCAAGAGATATGTGAGTATAACTGCGATGCCCCCTACTGTATGTGCACCACCCAACAGACGGAAAATGCCAATAGAGACACTTAGAATCATTATCATTATTTTGGTTATTGGCCAAAATACTTGCATGTATAATATTGTATGGAGCACATCGTCCTTTGTCCGTCATTTCTAAGAATGATTTTGAGACTCCGATTGAACACCTTACGATAGGAATCCCACACGCGGAGAGTCACAATGTGGCATCGAACCAGCCACGCTGTAGATTCCACACTACAGTGTCGCCCTGAAATTTGACAGTTTTACACCTTTTATTCTTCTTATGGCTGCAACATAACGATGCCTGTTAGTTGTTCAGTATGATAACAGGATCAAGATAACTGACAGGGAACACACACCGAAATCTAGCTGGCCTGGTGATAAATTGCACAAAGTCAGAATCATTCTTCTTCCTTCCTTTGAGCTGGGTTCAGTCTTATAAAGATTTATAAGTTTTATACTTTAACTTTAAGCTCATTCACAAGTGCAGAAAGAAGGTTGCCTCAGTGTCGCGTTTTTAGGGGTGATAGAGGGTATTTTCCAATTTTGTCAATCAAACGGCATATATGTTTACGTTGTATCAAAGATGGGGCGGTGATGTAATTAACAGCTTCAGGTGATCTTCTGCTGAAGGCAGCAGGCTGAGCAGAAGACTATCAGGACCTGGTCTGGGGATTTACGCATTAATTCTCATTGATTGGTCGGGCTTTGATTAAGTGACTTCTTTTGAAAAACTGGGACGCTCAGCCTCTCCTTAAGCAGCTCTCAGCTTACTCCTGGCTGGTGGGAGAGGATGTCATTGTGGGGACCTGAACAGAGAGAAGTAAGAGGCTGGGGCTCTGCTGAATGCCCCCCCCCCCACAACCCTTACCTAATAAAACAGCCCCTAGCAAGCCCCTTGGCCTATGACGGCGACCAGCCTCGCAGTCCAGCACAACATCTGCAGCCTGTCACTTCTGTCGCTCTGGAGGGCACCGTGCTAAACCCTCAGGACGTCCCTGGATGTCCCCCAATACGCACACCCACATGTACACACACACACACACATACATACGCTAAGGCCATTCGACACTGGTGTGATGCTTTCTGGGCTACCTGCCTTATCAACCCTGTGAAATGTCTAAGATGAATGCAGGCGTTTCTCAGCCCGTGTCCTGCTGGCATTCCACTGTAAGGATGCAGGCCTACATTTCACTGTAAGGATGCAGGCCTACATTCCATTGTAAGGGTGCAGGCCTACATTCCACTGTAAGGATGCAGGTCTACTGCTCGTTTGCAGGGTTGTTTTGTGCCTGCGGTGCAACCCGTTTGCTTTTTTCTGTGCCACTTTGTGCGTGTGCGTGTCTGTGCATGAAGTCCTAATATCAGGTAACAGTCACACTTGGGACCCCTAATTGATCCTCAGTCCTCCAGCCTAACAGCGCTCAGCAAGCCTGATATCGGACGGATGACCTACATAGCGGGGCACTGCTCTAATCTGCTTCCTACTGTGCGGTGGCGTTATGCCTCAGTGCAGTAACCGCCGGCGTCCAGAGAGGGGAGCTCTTGCTCCAGAAAAGGAGATCCCCTCAGCCTCGCGAAGCTCCGTGGGGTGAAACGGGAGGTGCGTGGGTGGGGTTTGGATAGTGGGGGGTTTTGTGGGGGGGGGTACGGACCCTTATGTGAAGTGAAGAGGAAAGCTATTTCACCTCTCACATCTCCAGGCAGTGTCTCCCGCTCTAGAAGAGAGACACCCCCCTCCATTCTCCACAGAGGAATGGTCCATCCAGAGCCACCATTCACACGGAGGGGGCCAACCATCTGAGAACAGATGAAATGGGGGGTGGGGTGCGGGGAGTCAGGAGGGCATTCATTTTCCTCCATTATTAGCATATTCCTTTTCCCTGACTGACATCATTTCAATAAGTGAATTTAATAAAGATGTTCCTTATCAGGGAAATGGCAGATAAACTGAAGTGTAGGCACTAATGCGCTACAATACTCCTCGAACAGATTAGCGCTGAGCCGACTCTAGCAAATTCATTCCTGCCTCTATCTTTATGAAATATCCCGTCTGCGGGCTGGCATACAGCTAGCGTGCGGCTAATGCTATCCCGCAGGCCGTCACCCAGTCCGTGACGCCGGATAAATGCTACCCGCGTCACGTCCGACTGTCCGTATTGCTAAGAATGTGGCTTCTGTAAGAGTCGGCAAATAAACCGAAATCAATGGCCGGGCTTATCTCTCACTTTATCAAATGCTGCGTGTCAGGAACGAGCGGATGATGTCCCGGGGCTCTCAGATCCCAGCTCGTTTGCAGACGTGATGAACTGCAGAGTACAGTGAATGTTGCCCTTTATACAAAGAACACAAGTCACAATTGTGGGATGTGTACTGGGATGTGCAACGGGATGTGTACTGGGAGCTGTACTGGGATGTGCACTGGGATGTGTACTGGGAGCTGTAACGGGATGTGCAATGGGATGTGTACTGGGATGTGTACCGGGATGTGTATCTTCTAACTGCTTAGCTATTAAAGAGCCACAGGGAACCTCAAAACCTGAAGCCTTTTCTGGGAAGGCGGGAGGGGGGGGTGGCCAGGTTGGACGGGATGCCATTGTTGGCATGTCACACACACTCTGGGCGATTTACAGTCACCAGGTTGCCTGACTGGACGTCGGGGGAGAGCGGGGACATGGGGAACACGCGGACTCTACGCGCTCGTGGAAGCTTAGCCCCGCAGCCAGCAGGCAGTGATGCCACACCACCCTTCAGCAGTATGAACTTCCAGGAAATTATACGACAAACGCTGATTTTAATTCTGGGCGTCAGTTTGATCATCAGTCTAGTTGTTCCAGTATTATGTCAAAAAAGTATGCGGGGACTCGAAAAATAAATAGCAGTTGTAATGCTGTTACTGACAATATTGAAATTATTTTTGCTCAGTGAAAAATATGCTTTATTCTTCTTCTGACCTGTACAGGTGAAGGAATTTGAGGCTGTGATTTGGAATCTGCTTGATGTTGCTGCATCTGTCTGTGTTTCTGTGAATTTCCTCTACAAAATACTCTTGAGTTATGGAAGGACCTCTGGACATCTGGCCGAGTTGGAAATCTTTGTAATTATAAAACAACAGTTATTGATAAATCTTTTATTTTCCATTTGCAGAAATACATTGGAATGCTTCTCTTCATTTTCCCCACCTAGCTCTCCATAGCTTGGGGGGGTCACAGCACACGGTCATCCAATGCGCGGCCCCCCCCGGAGCCAGGGGTTAAGGGCCTCGTTCAAGGGCCCATGGACGTTTGGCGGTACTCCAGAGGCCTGGGCTCAAACCAGCGACCTTCTAACCAGTGACACAGAGAAAGTGCCCACTGGGCACACGAATGTATAACATACGCTTAACTGGTCTGAATGGTGGATTTCTGTGACAATATCAATGCAACTCTCACAGTTCTCCTCACATTTTGGGGACTAAAAGTTTATAAAAAAAAAAAAACGTGGCATGCGAAGTAAAACAAGGAGAGTTACTTGGCTCCACCGGAGCCGACAGGAGGGTAACGGGATCACAGTCCGTCAGACTTGTTGCAGAGCTGATTCCTTCACGATGTCGTATTTTCTGCTCCTCGAGGCAGACGGCTGAATCTCCCTCATGAAAAAGAAAAGGAATCACATTTGATTTTTATTTGACTGCGGTGAAGAATAACACACATGTTCCTGGAAGAGCAGACACAGTGTATGTGTTATTTGCACACAGTATATCTTTCTGTCGTATGGGGCTGTTTCACACCAATTTCTGCTGTACGATCTGAAGAACTGCTGGTTGACAAATTAGAAGCAGGGCTTTCGCGTTTCTCCCACTGACAGAACCCGTTTGTCCATCCGTCATCAGCACTGGGGAGCCTGGAACCTGTCCCTTACAACAGAGGCCAGCGATGCTGAGTATGCAGGGATGCTGCTCTAATGCAGGACACACATAACATCAGAGAAATTAGGGATGGACTCCTAGTTGCATGTTTTTGGACTGCAGGAGGAAAATGGAGTCTGAGGAACCCTGTAGAACATGGGGTCTCCAAATCCGGTCCTGGAGAGCTAATTTCCAGTAGGTTTTCTGTCCTATCTGGCTTCTGATGAGCCATACTTGTTCCTGGTATTTACCTGAGAAGAGGTGTGGTTCATCAGAAGACAGGTAGGATCGAAGACCAGCTGGACAGTAGCTCTCCAGGACAGTAGCTCTCCAGGACTCTAGCTGGAGACCCCTGGGCTGGAGTTAGCGGCCAGGAGAGACGCTCAGTAGAGAAAGATGGCTGCATTCCTGACGCTGCGACAATCGCGGGAATCACGGCGACGGCCCCCCGCTCTACTACCCCTAACATGCCTGAGTTTGTCACTTTGATAACAGGGCTGTAAAAAAAATACAATGTACGTTCTTTCATTAGGGAGAATGAAACCTCATATTTCAGCATCCCTCAGCCTGTCTGTAAGACTCCCGAAAAGACCCGATGCTGCAAATTAGAACTTTCCCCACTTTAGAAGTGCTGGTGTTTCAGAAACCTGGCGGATTTTAGGCCGCCTACAATTATCATAAATAACGAGGCTCCACATCTACGGAGACGATGGCGTATTAAAACCGGACGCCTCCTCTTTCCCCGTGCAAACTCTCCATGGGTTTAGACACCGATATTGTGTGTAAACCGAGTGCCTCTGACAGAGTTTATAATGACTAAAGTTTGTAGCTGGGGCCTGACTTGGGAAATTATAATTATCCCTCTGGGTCCCTTTTGAGGGATGTTAGCGGAAACGCAAATAAACTGATGGAGCTGCATTTTCACTGTGTTTAAAGAGTTTTCCTCTTTCTATTTGTATGCAGTGTATGTGCACCTCTGACCTAAATGTATAATGCACATGCAGACTGAGCTGATTCTCTGCTTATTCTGTGTGTGTCAGTGAACTGGAGGATCTGACTAGCCCCTGCATGCAGGCCTGTCTCACTGATATGCGGCTTCACTCATTGTCCTTAGTGCCGGCTATGGTTTTTTAAAGCTGAGTTCTGTGCATGTTGCTCTGAGCCTGAATTACAGTCAATGATTCATCCACGTGACTGACATTCCGTGCAACTCGTTGCCCAGCCCTGTCCCCCGTGCTGCCTGGGATAAGTTCCAGGTCTTCCTGGTGACTCCAACCAGGATAAGTGGCTAGAGGATGGATGGATGGAGCCACCCGCACTTCAAGCTTGTGCAGTGTGTGAGAACAAGCATGTGGAAAATCATACGAACTCAAGGTAGCTGAAGACTGAACCATAAAGCAACACTGTTTCGAAATTGACAGCAATGCAAAAGTCTCTCTTGATCACAATCTGATTTCCATTCATATCCAGTTTCATTATTTTAATACGCGCATTACTGAAATTTAACCCAGTAATTACTGAACTTGCATGGCACTGTAACGCCATTGCAGATGCGTTTTGTTGCGTCTTATCGCGCATGCTTGTGTTTGTCTGCATTACCTAACTTACAGGGCTGTTGCATTTTTGACATGATGTACGATAAAGGGAGTAAAACGTCAAGATGCGATTCATCCACGGGACAAAAACTGCACAAACATTCCCCCGTAGCAGCACTAAGGAGTTTAAAAACTCGTACACATACAACGTGAAGGTGATGGTCCATAATCTGGTCTGCCGTGTTGCGTTGGCTTTTATTCCGTCTTAAGTGGTATGTGCCACATATTAACCATCCAGAAGAAATGTGCACCCCTGCAGCCACATTGGGTAATGGTGCATTCTGCTCTCAGCCTGCGATTACTTCGCTCCCATTAAACAAAACGGACAAGTAAAAAAAAAATAATAACTCTGACATTTACATTAACCACTGTCTGATTTAAACGCAGTTTGAAGATTGCAGCTAGACAGACGGCTAATGTAGAGATTTCCAGAATAAAAACACCTTCCCATTTGCGCTGATCTCGGTCAAACACAGAAAAAGGCATTTGGTGTTAATTGTGGTTTGCGTGCAAGATCATTTTTGAATAAGTTTATAAATTAAATTTTATTGCAGCAAGGAGCCATTGTTTTCCTGTGCATATTTCAATGCGTCCTGTCCTTAAATATTAGATAGTAAATAACTAGCTAAATAGCGTGTGGCCATGCCAGCACTTTCTCTAGGGACGGGAATGTCCTCTTATCAGTTTGAGGGAGTTACCTTGTAGCCTTAATGCTGGTTTCACAGAAGGGTGACCTAGAAAATGATGTCTGTGGCTGTATCTTTACCTCTAGGCATACTGTATCAGTGGGTGTTCTATACCTTGTGAGGACACAGTTTGGGAAAAAAAACAATGTAATTTTCTTCTATTTTTTGTTTAAGAACTAGAAGTTCGGGTTTTTTTTTTTTTTTTTTTTTTTTTGCACGTTCCGGGTTCATTTGCGGCTCTTCACTGCATTAAAATAAGACATCCCTCAACAAGGTGCACGTTTGTCAGTGTCAAGGGGAACAAAGTACTTCGCTCTCCTCCACTGGACACATGTGAGGGGAACAAGAGGGAATAAAATTGCCTGTACCTGGGGGCTCAAGCTAGTTTCCCCAGGATGGCCCCCCCGTCTACCCGCAGTCTGTGGTGCTGCCATCAAGCCGACCCATTAAGTGATATGCAAATGTGGCCTCAAATCCTCACACCAGAGGTGTAAAAATACCCCCCCCCCCCCCCCCCCCCCCCCCCC
>JAODJW010000117.1:29596429-29607329 GCA_026777045.1 Hyperopisus bebe | reverse complement strand
GAAAGTCGCCCTCCCCCCCCCTTCGCATGAGGGCTGGATAGAAATGTCAAGCTGTCATCTCTTCAGCGGCCTGGCCCCAGCGCCTTTGACAGTGTGAACCTTGTGCAGATCCGCTGTAAAATAAAAAAAACACCCCCAGTCTTCGGAGGCGTCCCAGACCAGGCCCCCTGCTGCCGCTGGCCATTCCCAGCCCTTTGTCCTGCCTTCTCGGTGTCCGGGACGCCCCTCTGAATGGCCCGTCAGGCTGTTCCCCAAACCTCCCCTCAACTTACTCACTCGTGTCAGGCGTCTGGATCACCATGCTGCAGAATAATGGGAACCTCTCCGGAAGTGTCCGTCTGTCTGCGCCATCACCTCTGGATGCCGTGGAGACTAACGCTGATAGGAGTAAATAAGGGATTTACATACAGGCATACCGATGTTAATGAGAGTCTATTTCTGCTTCAATGACTGTCATTTTAACATTCTTGTTTAATAACAAACCGAGACTCCAGCTTCAGCATGCACCCAGATATATCATGAGGGATTATTTTCCACAATCAAAGCTTTATGAGTTGAAGGCCATGATTAGATGTAAATATTTTATCTGCTGAGATGGAGTAGAGCATCAATCATTTTCACTTCTGAGTTCTTTTTTTCTTTCTTTCTTGTTGCTGGGCATTTAGTACAGCGATTTAAGCCGGAATGCTTCTCAGTGGATGCCATATCAAAACATTGTTAATTATCAACAGTTATACCTTTGGCTTGAATACGGCTCGACCCGAGGTGTGAATGGATACAGGACAAGCAGAAGAACCCATTTTGAATATTGATTTCAGCATCAATGAGTTGAATGGGGGTTTTAGAGGAGGTGCAGCAGAAACAGTAGCAGGATCCTGAACAAAAAGTCAGGTTTCAGAGAACAATGGGGACATGCAAGCGTGGGGCGGCGCGTCACCCCCCCCCCCCACAACGCCACAGCTGGGGCCCCCTCGTTAGGGAGGTGACTAATTGGAGAAGGTCTATGAGGGAGATCCCTTCTGAGAATTCAGAGCTGTGCTGAATATTGGCAGTATTTTATCTTAAAAAGGCCCAATTAATGTATTAATTAATATTGTTATATTAACAGTTGTGGGGGTGCAGCACAGAGGCTTAGTGGGTAGTCATGTTGCCTGACACCCCCAGCATCGGGGAGTCACCCCCACCTCCGCGGTGCGTCCAGCTTGCATGTTCTCACTGGGTTCCTCTGGGTACTCCAGCTTTCCTTCATGCTCAAAGATATGCAGTTAGGCCAGTGTTTCCCAGTCCGGTCCCTTGGGGACCCCCAGATAGTCCACTTTTTTGCTCCCTGCCAGACAGTCCACATTTTTGCTGCCTGTCGGAAGCTGGAGATCTCTGAAGACTGGTTTATGAAATCCTGAGTTAGGCTAATTTGCCATAGTGAGTGACTAAGTGTGTGTGTGTGTGTGTGTGTGTGTGTGTGTGTGTGTGTGTGTGTACATGTCAGAGATAAGAGATAAGATAAGATAAACCTTTATTAGTCCCACAAGTGGGAAATTTGCATTGTCACGGCAGAAAGTGGACAGTACAAAGATAAGAGCAGCGAAATATTAAAAAACAATAGAATAGAATAGAATAAAAAAACTATACCAACAGTAAAAATATAAAATATACACTATACAATACAAAATGGAAACATATAAATATGGATGGTCAGAGATTGCAATTGCTTGACATCCCATCTGGGGTGGGTGTACTCCCTAGTTCTCTTTGCCTGTTGGGATGGGTTCCTGGCTCTCACGACCCTGACTAGATGATAGACGGACAGATGGATTGATCATTTTATGAATCCTGTAGCTTACCTTACAGATATTAGGAGTGCATAATCATTTAGTGTGGTAACTGATACTTTATGTTCCAAGCCATGATGGTTAAAAAAAAAACATTCTGCTCATTTAATCTGGATTTCTATGTATAAAGGTTAGGAGAGATTGCACAGCAATCGTTAAGCATTGTGTTGAATAAAAGGTAATTCAGCACAATGTGTAATATAATGCTGTCTCCACATGGCGACCGAGAACAGAGCAACCGTGATTTTATCGTCGTTAATGTTACCTCTCTAAAGACAATTTAGAACATTGATTATGTTTAGTAGTGGATTGCTGGTGAATTATTGGGCAGTAATTTTAAGATTTGGTATGTCAGGTCCAGGGAGTCTTCACAAAAGCCTGGCTCTCCACACGGAGGGGGGGTCCCATGCAGCAAAGGCCTGTCCTTCCAGTACCCACTTTTCTTATAAGAGCCCCCAAGCAACTACCTGCAGCCACCGCACCGCCTCATCACATTCTGACCACACCCCCTCCCAAAAAGCACTCCCAGCCCAAAGAAAGGCTGCCCCCGGGCACACGGCTAATGTCCGCATTCTCCACCGTACGTGGCGTCGTCGTGAGGACCCTCGCAGCCAGGAATCGCAGGAAGATAATCAGTACATCAAAGGAGTCAATGAGAAGAGCATGCTTTTTAAAAACAAGTGCGCATGGCTTTGCTCCCAGTCGTTTTTCACATCTCTTTTGCCCTGCTGGCTATTATCTTGCTTGTGTCTTTGTTGCACAGCTGGTCGTCATTGTTTAGCCAGTTGTCCAGGATATATTTAAGGCGGAGTGACTCCGCCCAGTCTCCTGTCCCCTGGCTGTCAGTAATTGGCTCACAGTAGTGTACAGGTTTAAATGTTGACTTCTAGGTTATTAATCATCTGTTTTCCAGCTCAGGTTCCAGTTATCCAGTTCAGGTGCACGCTAAGCCTGGAGCCTGTCCCGGGAAGCACAGAGCACAAAGCAGGGGACACCCTGGATGGGATTATCGCACTGCACACTAACACACACGACCAAGCACTGTAGGCACAGGGGAGAACGTGCAACCCCCACATACATACAAACCCAGAACTCTGGAGGTGTAAGGCCAGTGGTGCTGCTCAGGGGTTCATCAAATAAGCACCTTTCCCCAGAGCACATGCTACACCAGTCTGGTTGGGCGTTCAAGCGAGGCCAGTTTCCCCCGGGGTGCAGTCTGCTGGCGGACCCTGTGCTGGCCGGGCCCCAAGCTCACTCTCACCTGTATTTGTGTCTGTGTGTCTCATGGAGAGCAAGACAGGCTAGAGGAAAAGTTTCCCCATGCAAATGAATGAAGTATCACTATTCTAAGCCTCCTATGCTGATTCCACACTTTCACAGCTCTCACGGTGATTTTAGCATATACCGACGTCTTCGGAAACGGACATGCACTTAACGATCTAGGCTGGCTAACATTAATGGGTGCCTTAGTATTGGACATCCGTGGGTCGCGAACTGGCAGCCTTCTGTTTGTAATGGCGCGCTTCCCTGACCACCATGCGCTCTCCCTTCCCGCAGCTGCTGCAGCAGAATTTCCACCGCGTGAAGCGATGCATCATGGTCCTCATCACAGCCGGCTCCTACGTTAACAGCTGCTTCGAGTGGGAATCCCCCCAAAGAAGCCTCTGTGCTTTCCTGGTAGGCCTGGCCCCATGGCCCTCTGCTCTGGCTACTCTCCTGCGAGAGAATGCTTGTCTTTATTCTCTTTGTTAGCGCCTGGTTCACGCGCCATAGGGTGCGCTCTCTAGCCGCCGGATACCGTAAGCAGGGCAGCGGTGTAAAAACGAAGTAACAATACAAAAGACTGTGAAGCGAAAAGGTCGACCCATATCCCTGGTGTCAACAGTACAGAAACTGTTACAGTACTCAGGAATGTTTTGAGGCCTCTGTGGACCAGTTCAACACAAAAAAAACCTGAGTTTCTTCTCCGAAGTGTTCTTAGAGGCGCTGGTGTTTGTGTAGGCTTGTGTACAGCCCTGCTAACTTTTCTCACTTCATTATTTACTTAGCCCATCATTTGTGTACTTTCACCCAACCCCCCCCCCCACCCAAACACAGCATTAAAATACAGCAGAAGCTCCTAGAACACACAGCAAGATGTCTGCAGCCTTCAAATGGGCCATCCCATTTATTTTATTTTTTTCTTAAATGTCAAATATCTCAAGATGACGGGCTAATTAAGTAATGAGACCAGGAGGTGGGAGCTGGAATCCTGCGTACACACCAGCCGTCAGGAGCCGAATTTGTCGCGCGGATTTAAAGGATAGCTGGCAAACCGCCGATGCCATGGCGGGATGATTCCCGGGATTGACAGAGGAGTCGCCACACGACGTTTTCCCTGTCAATGTGTGGGGAAGCTCGGGATTGACAGGTGGGGGAACCGTCGTGTTTGACGTGGGCCCCGGCGTGGGGACGTCAGTTTGAGCTATGAGCCTAAGCTCTATCGAGAGGCTCCGGTGGAGATCTGGCTGTTTATGCCGATCGGCGCTGACACGCCCTTAATTTGAGCAGCGGCGGAAAGAGAGCCCTGTACCACTTATCCTATTGGAGAAGTAATGGCCAATTAGCCGACAGCTGTGTGTTTTGCGCAGCGGAAGCGGATTGTGCTGTTTCTCGCGATGCGATTTGATTGACGGCACCGCGGTGTTCTGCGGGTAATAGATGGCTTTGGGAGGGGGGCAAGGAAACATTGGGATGGGGTGGGGTGGGGGAGACGGACTGGTGGGAGAGGACCATGGGATGACTTCTTGGATAGTTTTTCTGGGACATTGATCATCTCAAACAGATTAATGGCGCCATCTATGTCAGCCCAGCTTTTACAAAAATGTGATTTGGAGCTGGCTTGACCTCACTCTGATTAAATGCTTTCCGAGCGGCAGTAAATAATCTGGCCTCTTTTTGTAGCTCCCCTTCTCGCCGTCTCCCTCATTCGACGTTTCATGGGGAGTCAAAGGAGGGCTCCTGCTCATGTGCCATTTTCAAACTAAACAGCCATAATTGGATAGCTCAGAGGCATCCCATCTCCCCCGGGATCTGTTCACTGAGACAGAGTAGTAGACAGGAGTACTGGGACCATCTTGCGTCCTCTCCTCCTGCTTGACGTCCGAGTCGTGCCCCAGTGGGACGATGAGAGCAGGTCACTGCCTCTTTGGGAGACGCACGGAGAGAGGCCACATCGATCACTTAACATTTCCCGTCATTTATTTTCAGTGTGGCATCAGGCTTATGGAAACGTACAGAAATGTCAGACATATCACAGTTTAAAAAGATCAAGTAATAAAAAAAAAACCCAGGGAAGGCGTTTGGTTGGACATTTGGTTGGACATTAGTGTAGCCTGTGGAATCTGAAGCATAAACGGTTAAAAAATCTTCTTTTGTATAAAACTGAAAGTACAGTTGAGAGCTATTGCATATTAGTTCCTGGTTCAGCTCAGTGTGAGGGCTGTACTGGGGTTTTTCATACCAGGGAACTGGCTTGTACCTTATTATTCGATTTTTACATTCTTCTAAATATGCTCTCCGAATGGGATGCCTTGACATGCAAAATTACCGTGACATGGAGTCGGCCATTTTGCATAGACTTTACCCTGGGCTCTTGTGAGCTCGCTCCTGTTCCTGTCTCAGGTCTAATATCTCAGCCACTTCTGTACATGGCAGTGTCTGGAAGAGAGGACTGCTGTAACACGTCTCATTCCATCAGTGTCAACACAGCTGTGCTTAAGGGAACGTATCCAATACAACGCCTCCATTCTCAGGGTCGAAACTTAACGAAGTGTGGCTCAAGTGCAATTTGATGCGCAGCAAAAGGGCTTATGGTCAGTAAATTTGTAAATAGTTTATAAATGTGCAGGTAAATAAACGATAACACAGTAATTGTGCAAAACTGATTTTGATTCTGGTTAAATGTTGTATTTTTGATAGTTTGGGAATTTCTGTGGCATAGTTGTTTCCGGAATAGCAATAGTGGTGGGTCACCTCTGAGGTTATTACACTTCATATCAAGGTCGGAACTGTAGCATTTTAAGGAGGCAAACTAACATTTTTCATATGAAAACCGCAATGTGCTACGCCTGTGTGATCATTCGCATATGGCCAACAGGGGGCACTGCAGCACTGCCCATTCACTCGTCAGACACCTTTAAAAAAGCATCTGCAACTCATCTGGGAAGAAAACGGCAGAGAACGCAGATTTCCTTTAGAAGCAGGTCTGTTGAGCACACGCATGTGCCGACTGCGTAAGAGGGGACAGAGAAGGCCGAGGAAGGGCATTCCTCCCGCTCACGAAGCGCATACGACGGTTCCTGACTTATCCTGAGCAACATATTAGTGTTGTGATTCTGACGTTGAACTTGTAAAAACTGCCTTGTGAGCAAAATGACAATATAATCACCTAGTAAAGGTTCACAGATTTGTCTTGTAAAGATTTGCATAAATGAGGCTTTTAAGTCGTGTTTAAGTACTTGTGGATTTTGGCAGAATTTCTGAAACATTTTTGACCCAATGGCTGCATGACCTTTAGGTCTTACAATGATTTTTTTTTTCACAATTAGTACCGCTTCAAATAAAAGGATGTACTTATCCGACTTGAGCCTGGACTGTAGTTTTCTGATTTGATTTTGGGTTTAAAAGCGTGTTGGTGGTTTCAGGATGAGGCCTTTCTGTGCTCCTGCTCGTGCGTGTGTGTGTGTGTGAGAGTATGTCAGTGTTTATGGGTGCGTGAGTGTGTGACTGAAGCATGGTAAACGGCTGAGGTGATGCGGTCTGGAGTGTGTGTTGCCCCCCCGGAGCATCGCCGGTTGCTCACCTTGATGGCCACCTGGTCACTCCTGACAATAAGCAAAGAACCCACCTTTAAAGGCTCTCTCTATCGAACGTCCGCAGTGTGAACCTTGACTCCAACCCCCCCCACCCCCGCTGCTGGATGCAGATGCTTCTGTGGGTGGGCAGCAGCAATGCCCCCCCCCCCCCAAAAAAAAAAAAAAAAAAAACCCAGAGGACTTCTCCCAGAGTCTCAGGTGCAAACCCCTTGGAAACGGGGGCAGGGTTCACACCTGGTGATTGCAGAGGCTGCCAATCATCTGCCGCCCAGAGCGATATGCAAAGCAGCCGGGTCTCGGCCAATGAGAGCTGACAGTCTGGCGAGCCCCAGGAAGGGACGGGGAGCGTGTGCGGGGTAAACTCACAACATGGGGGATCAGACCCTTAAGCACAAATGCTGCTGCCTCCCCCATGACGGAATACCATAGGTATTTTATATTAGAATATTGTGATGTGGGAGGCCGTCATAGCGGCCGCTCAGCTTAACACGACGCAGAGCATTCCAAAATGCTTTCCAAAGCAATCAATACCCTTTAAATATTTCCATTGTAAATTGAAATCATTAACTGCTTATTAAATTAATTATACAATTGACATAAAACAACACAAATTCATACACATGCATGCAAAACAAAATATGCTACATATACAAAAGGTTATGAATATTTATCCAAATAATAAAAGGTGGAAAAGCAATGGAGAGCAGGCAAGGAGGGGCAAGACAAGGAGGAGAAAGTTGAGGCTGAAAATGTTTGCATATTCTAATGAATTATTAAAATTACTTCCCTGCAGTCTAAAGCTGTATTATTTTTGTTATTTTTGAATTTAAAAAACAAGCTTTATTGAGTTACTCTGCACTAGACCTTCACACTTGACTGAAACAATTACTTGAGAGAAATACAGCAACACTTCAACCAGTCCATTCATCATCTTAATGTATTTTCTTATAAATAAAATTCCTGGCTATATTTACGGTACATATTTAATTTACAGGCTATATTTTACCGCAAGTGCTTACAGATGTTGGACATGTAAATAGAATTGTAGTTGTATGTATTTATAAGTATGAAAAAGACAGAGTGCACATACATTTATATGGCTGCGGAGTGTGATATTTATGTACATAAAGTAAAAATAAAAACATCCGCCTAAAGTAAAAGCACTTTGTATTTGTATCAGACTGACTGCGCTGGGGAAAACAGCAGAGAGGCCGCGCTTTTCCGTGTGAGCGTGCGTGATCCGCGTCCGTGCGCGTGCGCGCGAGTGTGAGCGACTGAGTGTGCGTGGGTGCGTGCAGTCAAGGCGAGGACGTCTGAGTGTGAAAAAGCAACTGCCACAGCGCGACTGCAGCAGGCGTGTTTCCGCCCATGTGCAACGCTGCCCGCTTTAGCACTGGGCGCCTCGCAGACGGCGGCGGGCAGGTGAACGAGGCCCCCCCGTCTCACCACGGCGCGTAGGAGAGCGTCTGTGGAAGCGAAGAGATGGGCAAGTCCGCCTGTGGAGGCGACGCTCCCAGTGTGGCCGCCGAATGAGTAACGTCGATTTCCCACCGAATGGAGTGTGAGGCGAATGACGCATGATAAAGAAAACAAAACAGGATCTATGAACAATAAGCGTAATTACGCATAAACACTCATACTGTGATTAATCATTTATACTTTTAGCAAATTCTATTAGTTACACCATTATTGTGGTATCAAATTATCATTATTATTATTATTATTATTATTATTATTATTATTATTATTCACATTTATTTTTTTTCCAAGACAGTTTAAGAAAAATAGTTAAACCTCTGTTTTAAAATAATTGTTAAATTTGAAGGACTGTTTAATTTTTCCATTGTATAAAAACTTTTGCACAATATGAAATTTGAACAATGTGGTTAACCCATATGAAATTTATTAATGATTCATATAAATGTGAAATTGAAAGCAAATCAGTCCAATCTGTGTGTTGTTAAAGCTTCAAGAAAACATATTAAGATCTTAAATTATGACATAAGTGTGGTTTTGTTCTTCAGATAATTTATCATGGACAATCTGAAATTTAAAAATATACTTTTAACATTTATGTTATTTCCACGTTAACAGACTAACATCTGTGAAGTTCTTAATAATTCAGCTTTTTCCCCCAAATGTAGAGCTGTTTTCTTTATTTTGTTTCGTCATAGTTAGTTTTTAGAAGAAAAGTTTGGTGCAAGCTTGATTGAACATAAAGAGCGAATGCTGAGAGCATCACATGCATTCAGACGAGCTCGGTGTAGATACAGTAGGCCTGGCCAGCGTTTGCTTCTGTGGGGGGTGGGCTGGGGTCACGGGACACACTGCTGAGTGTACCCACTCGGGTATGTATGCTGTGGTGCCATTTTCTTCCTCAGCGCTTGGGGAAGCAATTATGGAATCCCATGCTGGTCTGCCTCATGGCTACTGGGGTGGGGGGGGTCCATATCTTCCTGCGACGATGCATATCACTGTGTCTGGCTACCGGGTGTGTCCAGGCCGTCCCACTACTCAGGGAGTGGTGGACACCGTGCACTGTCCGTGCGTTTGGGTCGTGAATATATTACATTGTGGGGACTAAATATCCTCACAATGTGATGATAACCTGTTATTTTGACATTGCGGGGACCATTTTTTTTCAGGCCCCGCAACGAGAAACTCAATTTTATAAAAATCTGTGGCTGCAATCAAAAAACTAAAAAATATTTTTTTGCCTACTTATAGTTAAGGTTAGGGCTGTTTTTGTGCACTCACACGCGTACAAGGTGTACTCACTGTAAATGTGTAAAGGACAGACTGATGCATGAGAAAATCGGTTTGCATGCATCTGTCTGCTTATGGAAAAAAGGCTAGATATCTTTAAACAAAACATTCCCTGTTACTTAAAAACTGAAATGTTTGAAATGGCATAAATATACAGTAAATTTCAGCGCTTGGCATTTCTCACTACAGGACCTAATAGGCATCAAAATCTAACAGAACTCACAAAAAAATTGCAGAGAACATGAATATTTTTACTGGAAGGTTCTTCTATATAGTCACCTGGGTATCAGAGAATTTTACGATATTTTTCTTTCATGGTAGTAACGAAAAACTTTACGGATGACTTACGCTGTCCCCCATGATTTTAATTCAAGGTTTAAAGTATGTTTTTTAAATACAGGAAATCAAGTGTGTTGAAGTCTAGTGACAGCCAGTGATAATTAGGTAGTGTAACAAAACACTTATTTGTTAAGGAGGAGGTCACTCAACCAGAATACCCAGAGTTCCCTAGCATCTGTCATTTAATAATACACATGATCAAATAGTCTTACTTAATGATGTTTTCTTTGTTATTTTTATTTTTTTAATGTTGTTTCATTTGTATCTACCTAAGTGACTGTGTACATTTAAATTTGCGTCATGTAAGAAAAAAATATTTCTAAACAGCAGTTTCAAAATCAAAAAGAATGAATTAAAGATCAGACAGTGAAGATCACTTTTCCGCAGCTTCATAATTCAAATTATTAACGGTTGTGAGAAGTGTTATATTTCCTGTTGAAGCTGGGAATTTTTTTTTATTATTATTTGAATTCGGAGAGGGCCCTGCTCGATAGCTTTAGATTTTGTGTTATTATGCACAGGGGGACGATGTAAACAGGAAGATAATGTAAACAGAGGAATGTTTAAAGTAGATCCAGGATTTCCCAGCACTTGCAAAGGTCAGAGGGTGTCGCTTTTCCAAGTCCGTCAATTCTTTACTTAAGACGTTATTTGGATTGCAATGCACTTAAGTAGCTGTAACGTAATCTAGCTAGTAATTGAGCACTACACGTATTCGAGGACATGGGCTTGTCTAACCATAGCAGTGTGAGAATATGAAGCTGTTTAAGGTTGGTCAATTAGTGAGCTTAGAAAACAATTTGCCCCCTCCGCCAAATTAATCTATAAGTACGATAGAATTCAGGAGTTGAAAATGAACACAGATTTCTTAACAGTTTGGAGAACCAGAACCAAGCTAAGCTGCAGATTTAATGTACAGAGCCTGACGGTTTCTTGTTCTTTGCATCCAGAATGCAGTGTAGTTTATTCAAGACAGATATCTGCAAATCACCATGTTTGTGATAGTAATACAGTGAGGAAAGCCCTCGATCGGGATCGCTGCGGAGACCTGGGGTCTGCGGCGGGGGCTATTGCCGTGCTTCCCCGGGGGGGGGGGGGGGGGGGGGGGGG
>JAODJW010000117.1:29532530-29556736 GCA_026777045.1 Hyperopisus bebe | reverse complement strand
ACACACCTCACTGGCTGCTTATCTTCACTGTATCACGCCGATAGCACGCACACACACACCTCACTGGCTGCTTATCTTCACTGTATCACGCCGATAGCACGCACACACACACCTCACTGGCTGCTTATCTCCACTGTATCACGCCGATAGCACGCACAGACACTTCAGTGGCTGCTTATCTTCACTGTATCACGCCGATAGCACGCACACACACTTCACTGGCTGCTTATCTTCACTGTATCGTGCCGTGTCTCCTGGTGACGGCCTTGCCAGCAGGATACCCACAGGCCGCATCAGATCGCCCTTCCTTTGGCCACAGACTCATTTTAGGGGAACTCCAGACATTGCCAACCTACTGAGAGATGCCAGGATGGGGCCCCTGCCGGGTGAACTGTGCCCAGAATTCTTTGGGTTAAGACCCTCAGCTCATGACCACAGACGTAGGCAGAGACTTCGAGTGACCAGTAAATCAAAAGCTTCCCGCTTCACCATCATAGACCTATTGAGTGGATAAAGAACGACATCATTCGCCAATAGCAGGGATGACACCTCTAGGACATTGTAGTGGATACCTCTCTATCCTCTGATGGCGTGGTGAAAAGCCAAGCCTTTTCAGGAGGCTTACACACAATTCAAATCATACGGACCCAAACTTTTCAGCCCACGACCTACAGAATAACAGTTCCACAGACTTTCAACTGCCAGTGCATCCCAGTGACTGGGGGTGTAGGATGGTCCCCCTCAATACATTTTGCTGATCAGGGGGGTACACTGGGTAGATTTATCAAATTGACTTGCTACTGTTAAAATGGAATACTTTTCCACATTTTTTAAATTTAATAAATATATTGTGGAAATGATATCGTGACCCCCTCCGCCTCTGCGAGGGACCTCGTATTCCGGCTGCACCTCCCACACTCGGTAAGTGCTGTGGCACATGGTCATCTGTGCCGTCTCCAAGTCCAAAAATCTCATGTAGCCTGTGTTGGCACCTACCCATGAACTCTCACATGACTGAGTGAGGGAGAAGAGTTGGTTCACTGTTGGTTCACTGTTGGTTCACTCTGCCTCAGCCAGAATCGGAAGTTCAACCATCGGACAAAGTCACTTCTCCAGTACCCTGGTATGGACTTTCCCAGGAAGCCGGAGAAGTGTGATTTCCCTACAGTTAGGACATATACTCTGGTCCATCCTTTTTAAAAACTGGGACCATCACCCCTGTTTCCCCCCTCCATCACCGCCTTAACTGCCTTCCAGGTAACGCTAACAAAGAGCATCAGCTACTTCAGCCGAACAACACCTAATACGTTCGACGTCTCTCAACAGATTTCAACTACCTTCACAGCCTTTTCACCATGGAGGTCATTGCACAACATCAACTTCAGCTGCACTGAGAGACTCTAATCCAGCAGGCGTTTTCAGCACTGCCTCTGGCATATCTAGAGGGTTCAGGGGTTCCTCTATGTGTTCCTTCCACCGAGGAACGCTGCTCCCAGCATGGCTCAGCACTTCCCCGCTCCTGCTACGCACAACTCGCCTGAGATCCTGTAACACTCCACACTTCCATCTGGTTCCTCCCACTCATACTTTCCACCCACGTGAGACACAGGAACCTGACGGCTGCCTTTCATCTTGCCTGCAGGCGGGAGGCTTGCAAGATGGCCCCCGCCCGGCAGGGTTATGTGGATAACCTGACCACTGGGTCTTCTCTGGCAAACATCACCACCCCCCCTCCAGGGCCTGGCTCTGGGGGGGGAGGGGGGGGGGGTCATAGGAAACCTACTTCAGGCAGGATATTCTGATGTTTTTGGTACCTTTATATGGGGTCTTTGCTAGGTCATAGTATTTCAGGGCTGCTTCTTCCTACAGGCCTGTTCATCAAGGAAGGCCCTACCAGCAGGTCAAGGTCCAGGCAAAATTGCACCACGGATTATTAAAGCACACCCCCCCCCCCCCACCACCACACTTTAGTCACAGTCCTCTCAGGGGTCAATGTATGTTTATTTCTTCATAAATTAAGTTTAATTTACTGGGTTCATAAGTCATGCAGTTTGGGAACATTAACTAATTTGCTGGTCCTGTGTATGATTACTTAAGCTGACAAAAGGCTGACGTCACTTGGCACTTACTCATGACAGGCAAGACACCAGGCTGCAGTGCGGGCTGCCAGGAGGCGTGTGATTGGCCAGGTCAGCCGCACAGTGATCTCACACACCAGCCTGTCCCCTGTCTCTGTCCCCCCCCCCCCCCGGCACTCTGGCCATTTCCTCTGTGCCATTCTCACCCTCACCAAATTAGGTTTGGCCACCCCCTCCGCCAGAGCCACTCTGTATCGCCCTCTGGACGCCTTCGTCTGGACCCCGCAATCCCAGCCTAATTAATTTTTTTTTCAGGGACAGGAAAACGTGCATGCCAGTGGGAAACGCTTCCAAATTAGCTTTAATTAGACAGATATGAGACTTGCTGTCTCCCAACCTCCCACATTCTCCATAAACGCTCCCAGCATTGTCTGGGTGTATGGAATGCATCAAAAAAAAAAAGCAGTATATCTGATGCTGTGTATTGAAAAGAGAGCGAGCTTTTGCAGTTCCATAGCACATCTTAAAATATATTTGGAAAACACTGAATTGTTGGAATGCAAATTTTAAAGGAGCATGCTTATGATTAAGCACAAAATTTAAAGTCAAAACAGAGGATCATTACCAAGGAAGCATCCAGTCATGTCCTGTCCTGAAGCTGGGGTGGACAGGTATTCATTTATTCTCTATTATTTCCTGTTCCTTCCTGTTATCAATCTAATCTCCTTCGGTGTTTCCAGAGATCAGTCGGACAGCCAGGGCTGGGGATGCCCTGAATCTGCCTAAACGCCTGGACTGACAGTGTGTCACGTCTTGATAAATGACACTGTATGCAGATTGTGTGTGTGCGTGGCGCTGGACGTGGGCGGGTACGGGGCTGGGAGCTACCTGGCATTAGTGCCAATATACTGATGGTGATGGTTATGCCAATGACTGCTTGGCAACGAGCCCTGTTCACACATTCGGTCATCAGTCGTTTTGTTAATAGAGCAAAGGGCTAAGTGTTAAACACATATCTTGCAAGGCACTTACTACATGTAGAAGAATGAGTTGCATCCTTTGTGGCCCATAAACTGTATCTCCAATGATAATGATGACATAAAAAAACAATTTTTGTTGAAAACTTTAGCCCAGTTGCGCTGGCTCGGGATGAATGGATGGCGGCTGCACAAAATAGATGGATTTAAACATTTCACTTGCTTCTCAGTTAATGGAGAAACGTGTAAATGGAGGCAGTTTTTCAGCGAAAAACCAAGCAGGAATTAAAAAGTAGAACCAAGCCCTGGTTTAGACAAATGAGATGTGAATTACTGGCATTTATCATCTCGCCCTTATTCAATTAGAGAAAAAAAAAGTTCTCTGGGAATCATGGCAAAGTAATTGATCTACGAAGGGCATCCTTTTCCCTGGACATGCGACGCGTTCATTATAGAGCACTGGAGGCCTCAACAACAGCCCCTCCTGGCAAGGCATAAAGAAAACCCCACTCTCTTTCCATCTTACTGCTCATCTTCTCCTCCTGCTTTCACTTTCCCTCTCATTTCCTCTTTTATTGCGTTCTAGTTTACAGTGCTTTTTTTTGTTTCACATAGAATCAAATTCATAAAATGGTCACATGACTCGTAGATAAGCATGATACGACCCAGAAGTGCAAAACTAACCCGGCAGTTTGAAAAAGATGGCGGGTGAGTGTTTATAGGCGGTTTGTACCTTTCCAGCTAAACTCATCTCTCTTTGTAGAAGCTCCCCCCACATTTTATTTTAAAATGGTGGAAATATATGTATGTTGTGACTACAGCTATAAAAAAAAAGAGAGTAAGAGAGAAGTCATCATGGCCGCTTACCTTTAGCACTGACGTCTGTTCCAGGAAGTGGACAGTCGCATCCCCAATTAACTATATGCACAGTCTCTGCTAAAGGAGTGACTCCCATTAGGCGATACAAAGGAGGGGAGAAAACCCCCAAAATCGGGAAAGATCTCGGCCGGTGTGTCCCGTCCTGCCACTGAACGCGCAGGAGAGTCGGGGAAAAAGCCGTCCGATTTACCAGCGAAAATAACGTCCGTCCGAAAAGCCGGAGCTTGAGGGGGGAAAGAGGGAAAAGAAAGAAAGCAGAGAGACGAAACCGGCCGCACTCCTCCGTGTGTTCGGCCAGAAGATTCCCCATTTACATTAGATCCGCGGAGCCGGGAGAGATTGCTTCCTGTCCAGCATTGTTCCAGGGCTGCAGGTTATGGTACAGAGCCCAAGCACAATGGTTCCAATAGGATTTTTCACAGATTGCTGGTTGAAAGGCCCCGCTGGGCATGTCACGTGACTTCCAATAAGCAAACTACAGCAGCGGGAGGCCTCCAAAGGCTCTTATTTACATTCTCTTTTTCATCCGCCCTCCATCTCTTTTTCCGATACAATATCGGCAGAGGAATATATTAGGAGGAAGACGGCGCCTTTCTTCATGTATGGCTGAACATCAGAAGAGAGTCGATGACCAGCACTGCCTGTAAGCTCACGGGCATAAAAGTGAACAGCTAAAAAACGGTTTTACCATCTCGTGACGGAACACTCCGGCGCAGATCTGGGTTTGCCCGGATGAAACCTGGCTAGTCGAGCGGAGAAACAGCGAAGGAAAAAGTCAGAGCCGGGAAATTAAGTTCTGATTAGCAAAAACGAAAGTATCCCCTTAACTACTGTCTCAATTTTTTTCACTTTTTTTTTTTTTTAGCAAGAGGCAGGTTAAAAGTTCTCACTTACAGCCGTAACACCACGAGAAGATGTGGCGGTCAAGATACGCTGTGGACAAAAGCCAAGGGGGCATCCCGGAACGTTCTAGAAGGAATTTGGTGCTGCGACTGTCAAACTACCCATATTACATCCGAAGAAAACTTTCTGCTCAGGACCTGCTCTTGGTGCGCACCTCTTACCCCCCCTGCGCACGACACCAAATTCTCCTCCTCTTACTCCCTGGGTACCAGAAGCTTTCTGGGGTGGGGGTTTTAGGACGGGGGGGCAGGCAATCCACAAGGCGCCGTATAGCTCCGCCGATCCAGTCCGGGCTGGGAGGATCCGGATGGGATGAGCCCTCCCTTCACTGGACCACATGAGAACAAAAAAAGGAATAAATGAATAATAAAAAAAAACTGCTGGAACGAAACAGACAAAACTCATGCAGACAAACATTTTGAAAACTTTTCATTTTTGTCATATTTTCCCAAAACTGCAATTGTATACTTTCCTTACATAACTTCACATAAGTTAACTCCCATAAAACCCACAAAAAGCAACATGGGGCAGGAATCCGGGACTGAGCCACTGTAATGAAGTCACCAGGATTCCTTGTTCACAAATCTTTGCTGGACCAAACAGACAAAGCACCTTGAAGACTGTGCCTCAGAGTCAGTCGCTCACATATGGCTGCACCAATGTGTTTAGACTTGACACACGTCTCTATTTCTAACCAACACCCTGGGCAGCTTTCATTTTGTTGTTTTAACGTGCTTAGAATGACCTGCTGGACTGATGCTGATGACAAGTGGAACCATGACAGGGTGTAGCATTGCAGCTGTTAAGCCAAGATAATATCAAGAAATGCTTTAGCTTCAATCACTAATATTTAAAGGGTCATCTCGCATATTAAATTATGGGCTTTTTGAGAAATGGATAACACATAGCAAACGTGGCAAAATCAAGCACAGGATTTCAAACAAAAACAGCTTTTACACATTGCTAACTCAAAGCTGCAGATTCTGATGCCACTCTCATTTCTAAAAGTTTAACAGTTGGGTTCACCATCCACTTCCGGTCGCTGTAAGAGTAGGATGTCAAGCCCACCACCGGCGTCTGATCTGGAAATGTACGCCAGTACAGTCACACAGTTCTGAAGCAGATGATTGCCTCAAAAGGCAACTTGGCATTGTGTGACATCATCATCCACAGACACAGAGTCACTCTTCCTGTGACCGATTTCCTGTGGCAGAAATCCTCCCAGGGGCTTGGATCACTTGTCTCTCCTTCAGCGGTGACAGTGACCTGACCCTCACTCCCCGAAGCACCAATCACATGGCACCTCCTTGCGATTGTCACATTCCTTCTCCAAAGTTTCGATGGAGAAGATGAAAACGTTTGGGCAAACGCGGTCCTAAATCTCCTTCCTGAAGAGACAGACCCACAGCAAATGGACTTCTTGGACCCCAGAGCCGTTTTGTGTGTTTTTCTTAATTAGAAAAGGGCCACACACACACACACACACACACACAATCCCACACACACACTAAAGCAATGCAGGTGTCGCATCAAACATTTATGATCAGCACATCAGCAGCAGGAACACGTAGCGTGTGAGGAACACATGCAAAGCTTGTCTGCCGGCTGTCTGCTCCCCCCCGCAGCTCCTCAGATCAGCAGGAAGGAGCGGGCCCTGGCTGTCACCTCAGCGGGTTCACACAGAGGGCACCGCCTGCTAATTGCCGGAGTGTCCGCATGCAGTCGCCGCGGCTGCAGCGCCCCTAAAAGCCGCCATCTCTCCCCTGAGCTCTGACACCTTCCTCATGCCCTTATTTCCCCTCCATTCCACTTCCTCTCTTTTCTCCGGTCGCCCGCTTTCTGGGAGTGTGGCTTCATGAAAGTTTCCACCCAGCACTTACCCATTGATGGCTTATTGAGTACAGGGTCACGGCTAGTATGCAACTCACATATACTTTCAAAGAGAAATCTAAAAATCCGGCCAGTATTTTGGCCCCCATGTCTGTGTAACATATAACAATAACTTTTTAATGGAAATATATACACATTGCTAGATTACAGATTACTACGCATTTTAGTACAATTAAATGCATGAAAAGTTTTGTACGGGAAAAAGAAGTTCTCTTTGAAGTTGGCAGTAATTGCCTGAGCTGATAACTGATTCAGAGGTAAGGAAGCGATGCTTACAGCATCTCATTACTGTGTGTCCGCTCCAGGATCCCTGAGTCACCAGTGGATCTCTGCCTGTTCCGTGTGGGCAGATGGCCTTGAGGAATACAAGAAGCCTCAGTGAAGGGCACTCCAAGGCACGGATCTGAGACATCCTCCAGTCAGTCCCACAAGGCGTCCCCGCCCGAACGCCACCTGGTGTGCCCTGCACCGCCCCCTGCTGGTAAGTCTGCACAGTGCATGGGGGCGATGCGCTGCTTTATCACCCTTTTTTACACCTATAGCAAGTGGGGCATTGATGTCTGAGAGAAGTGGGCAGGGCTAGGAGGGGACATCCGGGGAGCTTCTCAGCATCTTCCGAAGCAGAGATTTACATTCCGACACTGACCTGAGGCTCTGAAAACATCCATCCATCCATCCATCCATCCATCCATCCATCCATCCATCCATCAATTTTTAGCCATTTTTCATCCTGATCAGGGTGGTGTGGACCAAAGCCTGGAGACTATTCCAGGAAGCCCAGAGCGCAGTTTGTGGGCAATTTGTGACTCCGTGTCCATAATCAGAATGTCACTGGTTGAAATCTCATGGCTGGCAGAGAGATTTACCCGTTAGGCCTTTGAGCAAGACCCTTGACCTCAATCGCTCCAGGGACACTGGCCGTCCCTGCTTTCTGACCCTCCTTTGTATCTTGCAAAATTTTCGGCTAAATAAATAAATGTAAAATACAAGGTGTCGGCAAGAGGCCCAGGTCATCCTGTGGTTCTCTAAAAGTCAACCGCTGAGTGATTTGTTCTATGCACCTAGTGACACAGCGGATTTCCAAAAAAACATCATCAGAGTGTATCTGTACCACTCCCTCCCAGTCCTCCATCTTCTGTTTGTCAAACTCAACTATCGACACCCCCTCCTGTGGAAAGAGTAGAGTTGTGCCCCCTGCCCCCTCAAACGTGAGCACTCTAAAAATTTTACCCTGTTTTTCCAGAAAGGCAAAGCAGATCCTGCTGATGAAACCTTGTGCTCACCTGGGTTGCTGATCAACAAAGTTGGATGACTGGGTAATACTTATAAGGCACTTTGAAAAAAGAAAGAAGCTATTTAACTATATTTAAATTCATGAACATAATTTACACCGCGATGTTCAGTTCTCAGACAGGAACTGTTCCACCCTCAAGGAAGGCATCTTACCTGAATTGCTCCAGGAAATATCCAGATCATAAATGGGCAAATTAAAAATTGCACAGAACACCACTCACTGAGTATGCTGGAAAAATGCTTAAGAAATTATGCAAATTGAAGCCCGTAAGCTACATTAAAAATGCGGGTAGGTTTTCCATGAACTTTTGCCCTGAGAACAGTCAGCACGCATGTGCAGCAAACCCCAGAACTCAACATGAGTTCCAAGTTGGAGAGCTTCAGCTTCTTTTAGTCTGACCTGTTTGAATGAGAAATCAGTTTGTGCAGAAGCCTAAGCAAAAAAAAAAAAAAAAAAAAAAGAGTTTGGTATAGCTACTTTAAGTTTTGAACCCGATTTGAAACAGAACGACTTTAAATATACCTAGAGTCCTGCTGCCACAAGATAACCCCCACCAGATGAACAAAACTTCTTTCAGAGTACAAGGTCAGATACATTATTGTAAAGCTTTCTTGTGGAGTCCTGAAATGTTTGGCAATATGAGTCATAAGCCAAGTTGGATTTCAGGGTTTTCAAATGCCATTTGGGTCAGGTGACTCACTACCCGCCTCCGCATCACCCTATGAGCCTGAGCTCGGAATTATATAGCTGCTCAATCACTCACATTGCGGATGCCTTCAGGCATCTGCGGGACAATAAAACCTCTTAATTAGCCTGCCAATCATGGCCAACCTATCATATGAGAGTCGATTTAAGTCATGTGACCCTAAAATGACACGTTGCAGGAAGTGCCTCATCTTATATAGGGCGTCTTAGGACAGAGGATGTACTGATGTCAGTCTTACTCAAACTTGATTCAACGCTGCATTTGGTTTTTGAGAAATCCTGAAAAAAAATAAACACTATAAAAATGACAAATACTGTGACATAAAAAATATTTATAAGGAACTGGCATGAGGACATCAGTCATGAACTACTGGACAGATCATTGTAGTGAGAAGATCCTCGGAGATGGTGGACCAAGGCACAGGTTCTTCGTGAAACCCAAATGGTTCAGGTGACTTATCCCCAAGACACCCTCTATCCCAGTCCTTATGCATCGCTGGGAAGTGGTTGCAGAATGTTCCGGAAACATTTTGTAGAAAATCATATTGGGGCAGGCGAGCACAAATGGGGTTAGTGCCCCAAGAGCCCCTTAGTCCACTCTTTATATGGTCTCCACAAAGAATGTGAAAAAAGCACGATTTTTCCTAATACAGTTTGAGGATTACAACAACCATAGGTGCTGTGACTATAAAAAGAGGCAATTGAGGGCAGGGATAAAATTAAAGAGTCAAAAATACATCCAAGCATGAGACTAAACTGGATCACTTATCAGCGCCGAATCTCCAGCTGGTAGCACTTTGTATCCAAGGCATGACAGGTATAAAAGTATGAAAGATAAAATGCTCAGTGACGCAGATTAAAGCCAACCTACTTTGGTGTATCTCACAAGCAATTACAATGTTTCCTCCAGAGTGAATAGGCACTAAACAAACACAGGCGGCAGAGACATGCTTCACATTTAGCAATATGTCTGTGATTCTCAGGCTATGGTGTCGATCCAGGCTGCATTTATATCTTCTCTAGCTCAGCGGTGTTCAGCTCTCTGTCTTTCCTGATGCACATCCTGGCATGTTATTATTTTCCAATGAATTAGAAGTTAAGTTCCTCTAAAACGTAGAGGATGGAATTTCATCATATGAGTTCATGATGGCGAAAGACTGCCTTTTTAATAAACGTTAACTTGAAAAAGATTCAGACTTTTGACTGTTTTTCAAGTATGTAATTTGCATGGGTTGATTCAGAAGTGAAACTTAGTCGACAACAAGAAGAAAAAACTAAAATCTCTCAGTAACGTGCCAATGTCAGTTTCTGAATAAGTGTTTATAGAACGGATAGGTGATTAAATATGATGAATGGTCATCGAACAACAGAATGTTGTAACTGTTAAAAAGACAGCAGGAGGTGTAGGGCAGAGACAATTAAAATAGTCTGTTATCAGTCATTCCTCTTGTTGACACAATTATGACATCATACTGTCTAACTATGATCAAATAATGTGGGCGAAAAATTACTTCCTGCCAAAATGAATTGGGGTTACCAACTGTGGTCTTCGAGAAATTCTCCTCATTTTGTTTTACATGTTTTCCTTTATTATCTTATCAAATACATATTTGTATTTCACTTTTAGCATAATAAGAAGGCTGGGGTTAGTCATGATCGAAGAAACTCAAAGTCAATGTCACCATAGAATGTTAAAGAATGTAACGATGTAGAAAGGTTTTTATATGGAAAAAATCTATGCCCTAGTAAAATTTAGGCATAATTGTACATTTGGGGATTATCGGGTTGGGGTGTTGTAGTACCAGTTTGGGATCATACCTTTAAGGTAATGAGTTTGATTCCTGCCTCCTGCACTGGGATTTCCTGCATATGGATTTGTTCTGGATTTCTTAAAATGCCGACGGATCGATCCATGGGATCCTGGGACCACAGCAACCATGCGCTGGATGAATGACTATGGACAACAGATGGATGCATTGCTTAGTTCTACGGCTATCAATGATCAACAGGTGCACCCTTCTGAAACTTTTGAGAAACAGGTCTAGGTCGCAGTGACCTTGACCTTCAGTATACCCAGCCTACAAACTAAAGACTAAAACTGACACCCACAATTGCTCTTTAATAGAAAAAGACAAATACACGCTATTGTTTTGCAGGAGGCTGTTTTTGCACGGAAAACACCATTCATGCTTCTACTTAGCAGATGAAGGCTTGAATCAGGCAGATATCATGGGCTCTTTGTAATTAACAAGTTTTCTTAAACAAGGCAAGATGAGGGCAGAGACTGCCGGCGACATGAAAGCGACGCTGCCATTTTCAGTCGCACTTCACTTGACTCAGCAGCGACTGTTGTGATATCACAGACACTAAATAACAGATTCACATTTAAAAAAATGGCTGGCATTAAGCATTGACGTTTAGAGAGTGAACTGCTAATTCAAAATAAAAATCAATATTTTGTTGCGTTAACTCATTTGACACACAAAACATTGGATGGCAAAAACAATGCAGTTATTATATGTGTATATATATATATATATGTGTATATATATATATATATATATATGAGAAAGATGGTGGCACAGGAGATTCGGCGACCAGAGGGTTGCAGGTTTGAGCCCTGGTTCCTCCTGACCCCATCAAAGTGTCCTTGAGCAAGACACTGAACCCCCAATTTAAAGGTACTGCCTCGTCCAACTGCGTATCACCCCACAGCCGATTAGAACCTCTAAACTCTGAACATCAGCTGAAAATTATATTCAAACCCACAACCCTGAAGATGAGAGGCAACTGGTCCGGTCTCCCCGTGCAGTGTGGCCTGCTAAGCTTAGCATCTATTTTAGCCAAGAGAAGTCCTAATATATTTAGAATGTTCATTCAATATGACAAAGCTAATGAAAACCTCATTAAATATTTTAATATATATATATATAAGAATATTTTTATTGTTCCTTATTCAAGTAGCACAATTTTGTACATAGAAAGTTACAATATATAATGAAAGAGCTAAACCTAAAGGGTGAAATTTCGTAATTAAACTTAATGTTACCCAGTTCGGGCTAACAATGACTTTACACTAACTGCATGATCAGTCTACAAAGGCTTTTTAAAATGTTGGAACGAGGCAATGGACTCACAATGGTAATTGCAATTTTCTTTTTAATTATAGCAAGCATGCAACTTCATAGTGTATAATTAAACTTTATTACAATAAAAACAGATTTGTAGTACAATTTAGCAAACAATATACTGTACAAGGTACATGATAGCATTTTCTAGTACATGTAGACAATGAATATTTTTTATTGGAATTAAAACTAAAATAACTTCAGATGTTACTTAATTGGCTAAAATCACAGGTTTTTACATCTGCTTCAGATTTTTAAGTTATTGTGCTTTTTAAGAACATAAGAACATAAGAACTATACAAACAAGAGGAGGCCATTCGGCCCATTTTTTTTTTGTGCAGATGTGGACTTCGTTACTCCTTTCCTGAAGTTTGATTATCATAGTGATTCAAGGTTCAAGAACTTTCTTGTCATTGTGCAAACACAACGAAATTCAGTTAACCTCAAATGGTGCATTTATACTCAAAAATTCATATATATATATATAAAAATTCTGTGTCCTTGTGATAGACTGGCATCCTCTCCAGGTTTTCTGAGGAAAGGTCCAGGATTACCAGATGAGCAGTAATGAAAAATGGGTGGATGGACAGATACTGCTACTAATAGGCTGTATAATTGGGCAAAAATTATAAATTGCTTTGAATAATGGCAGCTAAGCAAATGAATACAAAAATCCTTTAATATCCTTCTAGAACAGAACTTTTATATTCTTCTCCTACTGGGTTCATTTCAGTCACATCAAAACAAAGCAAATGAAGCTTCAGGCCCGTGACTTGTACACATCCTGTGACACTGAAATTTTCCTCATCATTGAAATATTCAGACTAAAGACCGCAGTTGCCAAAGCATGCAAAAGTCCTGTTTTCTCGTAGAAAATGGTATATTAACATAGGTAATTTAAGACCTATTACATGATCTAATGGGTTTCTGCCTTAAAAGCATTTAAAGATGTTTTTTTTCTCCAGGGATGGAAAATGTCTCATATATAATGAACAGTAAAAGCATTTTTAAAAGGGAATTTAGAATTAAGTACTGTCAGTGAATGTGGTTTCTGTTATCCCATCCATGCTACATAGCCATAGCATTCTACCTCCGCAGTACACCTGCTGCCTAATCTACTTATCAGTGTCTGGGACAAATTACGGAAGGGCACAGGAAAAGAGGGGGAAGGAGGGAGAAATTCCACTCGCAGGTGGGCCTTAACCTCGTCACGGGTCAGTGTCACCTCCGCGCACCTAGTCTCAAATGACCGTGACTCACGTATGAAGCAGTTCCTAATTGAGTGAGATTAGGATGGACTGCCTCTCGTAAAAGGAACAAAGTCCATTAGGTTTTGTCTAGTCAGGCACTTCTGGGGGCTATGGGGATATGGTCCTCCTGTCAAGAAGTATAGGGAAAGCGTTGGGTTTCATTGGACAGGACGGATGGCTGGCGGTAGGTCGGTCTCTCTGTCGCTCCTGGCTTAGAATTCCATCGAGGCCTCACAGCCCCTGAAAACCACACCTAAGGGCAGTGACAGAGCAGGCAAGTGACAGAGGATCCCCTTGCAGGTCCTCTATTCTCTTTCTTCTGAATGGTTCATTGGCCTTTGGTCTCACAGTGATTTTTCTTTAATCCTAGCGGGTCAGTAGGTGTTTGGTTGAAGGAGTTTCTTTCAACTGGATTGCAGACTGCAAATCTTGGAGTGTGCCCACCCCTATCCCCCAGCCCACCCACGCTAAATTAATTCCGACAAGGAACTTAAGATAACGTCAAAGTGCTGACTAATCACCGGATTTGATTTCTGTAAGGAACAAGACTGTGAAATGCGCCATCATAGCTAATAAAAGCAGCGGATTGACTTTCTAGACTAGTGTGTCACACCTGGATTGAAAACAATCTGATTTCATTTGAGAATGATTGACGTGATTTAGAATGACGCTTTTTTTTCTGGATGGAATATATCGTTCCTTTCTTCCTTCCAGTCTTTTGTTTAGGCCTGAGAACGTCTCTTTGAGAAGATTTATTTTTTCCCCAAGTCTTTTTTGATACTGCCCTAAGGCTGTTCTCTCACATTGGAGTAAAAGTCTTCGGGGTCACGCTAATCCTATAGAGCTGTTGATTAATCTGCAGGTAGTTCGCTCCCCTCCAGAGTAAAGGTCGGACATTGCGGAGACGAGGGCAAGCTTAGCTCAACACTGTACGTCTAACTCAAAGAGTGCATTCCCTGTACAAGACCAAAGACTTCCTGGTCAATCAATAAACCCCCAGAGACAACGTCAAAACTAGGAGATTAACAGAAAGCAAAGGAAAAAACTTTGAATTCCAACCCCCATTGGTGTCATTTTGTTATTTTGTTATTTCCTTTGTGTTCTTTTCCTTTAACCTTCACAACAATGAACATGGCACTGGGAAGCCCTAAAACCCGGGGAGAAGACAGGGCATTCGGGAGGAATATTGTCTATATGATAGCTAGGCGCTAACGTTGATTTAGCAAAAAATAATGATGTCTTGCTTTCCCAATGACAGTTTGTGCATATCCCTCAGCTGAAATGTGTTTTATTCAGAGCCACAGTACACTCAATAGGAAAAACAGGTGTCAAAGAATATCATATTCAAGATTTCTATTGAATGCTAAATAATGCTCTTCCCTCTGGGCCTTACTGTGACAAACGTGAGCAATTCATGACAAGCATGTCGACATGCTGTTATATGCATTGTATGCCTGTAGGAATCTTTATACGATAGCTATCTCCAGATAATGGCATAGATAGAGGATCACTAAAGATTTGCAATTCATAAATAATGAGACATGGTCATCCTACAACAATGTTAAATCACATATCCATTATTCTTGTTCCGCTGGTGTATCCCCGTCTTAAAACAGGATAACTGTCCGAGAATAAAATGGATGTACTTGCCCAAGAAATTTTTGTCCACAATGTCAGCCTCCAATTTCTATATTTCTCTAGCACATTCTGGACTTTTGAATGTACAACATTAAAATTAAGTGCAATAGCAAATGCGAGTTTTTGTCGAACGATTTGTATAGATGTCACTGAAAGATTTTACAGAAATTTTACTTCAAAATAAAATCCTGTCTCTCGTTAAAATGCTATTTAATATTCTGTCATCCGAGACATCTGGATCCTGTATGGCTTGTGTTTTAACAACGTGAGGTTTATACAGTATATCATTTCTGGGAGAATGCTTTGGACCACGGTTGCTACAAATGTGTAACACATACCGTGAAAACATTGTGTTTACTTGTGTACAAGTTGCCAACACTACTAAACATTAATAGTACCTGTAATTCATCACATAGAAATTGAAGAGGCAGTTTGTATGCACTCTATGGTGGAGACAGAAGACCTGAGAGATGGCAGGAAAACGCCACAATCCATGAGTCTAGGAGCCGTCAAAGTGCTGACGTCCATTTGTGTTTTGTGAGCAATGCTCTTATGAGTTGGTGTGGATTATAATTAACTTTCTGGCAAGCCAGAACTCAAGCATGAGTGGTACTCTGAGCCCATAATTGGTTAGCTGTAACATAATTATTTATTATGGCAACACTCTCATCTAAATAGACATTTTGCATGATGATGTATGTAAGGAATGTTCCATGTGCATGTGAGGTTTGATTCTGCTGGGTCGGTGAACAGATCCACATGAAACATTGACAAGAGGCTGGAATGGGGACAAATCAGCATAAAGTGCAGCCATAATGACCTCTGCAGAAGAATGGACTGGAGGAAGGAGAGATTTAAAAGTTGAACTAAGAAGATGGAAGACGAGAGAAGAGCATGTGGCCTGTTCTGTCTGGGGTGGGAGGAAAACCAGGAGACTGTGAAATAGCTGCTGGTGGATGAGGGGCACAGGTCCTGACGGCGGCCCCTGCACTTTGGTGCACCCCCCCCCCCCCCCCACACACACACAAGCCTTACAAAATATAAATTAATTAAGTAAACAGCCTTGGGTTCCTGCAGCAGCTTGTCTGTAACAGAGTCTACAGACAGAAACTGAGGTTTTGTGGCCCACAAGTTGCCACGACTGGGCATCATGAAGTGTGTACCCGCGCCTGGCGGGCATGGCTGTAAACGGTAAAATGCAATTTTACAGACAAGCTGCAGCTATTTCTGGGGCTGATCGGCTCAGATCTCTTCCCTCCGCACTTGGGAAAAACGGCGCTCACAGCATATGTGACCGAAACCGATTTAACCATAAATATGTACTCACTCTACCTAGCATTTCCAAATTCAGTCGTTTATCAGTCATTAAACTGCAAAAACGTAGCTAAAATAAGTGGTCCTGCATGAACGATATTTGTAAATCCCATAGTATGTAAAAACACCTATACGGAACTCAATAAACGCCAATGTATTCCAATCGATGGAAGGGTAGCTGAAGGATGACGTCGTCACACCTCGTGATGCTTGTTTGTTGATCTAACAGTGACTCGTGCATTACAGCTCCTGTCCAAGCACTCCTAATTCCTGTTATAAGTAACTTTCATTAAAAGGGTCTTTACACCCTAAGCCCACAAGGTCCGATTGATGCATTCCGTAAAACCCGTCCCACCAAAAGCAAAACATGGTAAGGCTATTATCGATCGTTCTGAACCCCATAGCTACTTTGAAGCTCAGCCAGCCATGGACATGATATGATGATTAGCATGAACAATTCCCTGCTATATGGCTTGTGCCGTTATTGTTTGGCTTGCTTTCTTCAAAGGATATCCCCTGAGTAGAATCCCAGTACCCCCTCCCTTGGGGAAGCTATCCCCCTGGCATCATGTGACTGGGTTGAACCACTGAAGCATTCAGGGGTTCCCAAGTGGGGCCTCACAAGACAGAACACCCCCTAACCCCTCTGTCTGAAAAGGAGGGACTACATCCCCCCTCCTCCCCCACACACGCATTCTCCAGAGGTAATGGAGTACAGCCGGGGGGGGTTTCCAGACGACATGCCGAGTTGGCTGCCCGTGTACAGTGGGGGTCTGGTGAACACGAAGAACCTTTGATGATGATAGTTCATCCCAGATTGAATAACAACCTTGCATCTTTTGCTGCGTAAATGGAACAGTGTGATATATTTAAGCAGATCCATCCGTGCATCCATCCATAATGCGTCCCTCACGGACAAACCGAATCCCATCCCAAGGGGACACGCGCCAACCAGCGCCAACCAGCGCCAACCAGCGCCGCCCCCCCCTTGGCCACGATGCCACCGACTAATGGGATTCATTTCACGCACAACAAATCGTTTATTTTTATTCAAAACCTTATTTCCATTTAAAAAAAAAAAAAGTTAATTCTTAAGCTTTGTCTTTTATGCAGGTAAATAGCCATAAAATTTTACATCATGTCCTGATGTTCCTTAGGCAGTTTTGGATATACATCTGCTAGGTGTTGCATGAATAAGTAGCTTAATAAAGCAGTCCACTGAGGTCACGGCGAAGTGAAGGACTACGGCAGCGGAAGGAGAATCCCAATTAAGAAGGAAAACCGCAACAGAATGGAAAGCTGCATCCAACCATGACTGTTAACCTGAAAGGCTTCAGCTAACAAACCGGGGTATTTAAATGAATGAAGCGTAAACCTGGGATCTCCCTCCAGGATAGTGTGTATAATATGAAATTAATCACTTTAACAATACAGTAAATTAAACTGCTACAAACTGAAAAATCCAATAAAGTATTAAAACCCAAAGTAGGGGGCTGGAGCTTCTCGGGACGGCTTCACTGCGGATCTCTGCCATGTGTTCTCGTCGCCGTCGCATGCTGTCCCTTCTAATGCGACGTGGGGGGAGAACAAAGACGTGCGGAGGAGGCCGCATGCTCTGACCTTCGGCGGTGATGATCTCACGCGCCGCGGACGCTGCCCTCAGCCACGGCTGCCAACTGACAGGCCACTCCCCCAGAACCAGCCGCTTCTGTGCGGATAAAAAGCATCTGTTAATCCATTCACTAACAGAACGTGCAACCATGATGTAAACCCCCCCCCCCAAAAAAAGCAAAGATCAATAATAAAATGGTCTTCACTGAAAGCACAACAGGTAGTAGGTCATTGGATGAGAAACATTAGAGATTAATTCGATATTTTCCAGAATTTCCATGAAGGATATGGCATTCTTTCCTTATGCTTCCTGGGATAAACTCTTATGGAACTTTTATTGCATATGGTGATAGTAAAATGAATAGATCATATTTATCAGGAAAATGTATAGAAAAAATAGACAGCAAACCAGAGAGCTGCACCTGCCCACAGCCCGTCAGTGAAGCACTGCGTCTCCCCTAGCTTACCTCCATCAGTTGGCCAAATATTTTCTAAGCATTCTCCGGCACTGATGCAGCCGCGTGTAGATGCTGGCTGAAAAACGCCCAGCCCCCCGGCATTCACCAATCAGGCGCTAATTGAGAATCTTCCTCAGCCGTGTCATTATTCGGATCCATTCTCCCAGCTGCCTGGATCTCAGTGGCTGATAACTTTTTTATTAAAGATAATTGGCCAGAAACTGAGGAAAACATCAATTTTATGGTTTATGAATATTTTGTAGAATGCTGAGGTTTTTTTTTTCTCTATCTCTACTAGGAGGATATAGCAGTGTGATTGCATATATAAATGCATAAAAACATTTTAGCTACACAATGCTCAGAGTGAGCCATGCGCTACCTTTGGGACTTTTTAAGACAGTGCTGAATGCCACTCGAAAGCATCTTTGATAAGGGCAGAGACTAGGACCATGTGACATTAGGTTTCGGCAGTGAGTGGCAAGTTTATTTAGGGAAAGCATTTTCTTTTTCAGCGGTAAAAGGCAAAGAGGTAGAGATGGGATTGACACTAGGAGTGAAAGCAGAAAATTTAACGCCTCACAGAATGGCAGGAAGCAAGCAAACAAACAAATAAATAAATAAACTGAAAACACAAAAGACATTCTGAAAAGGCACTTTTTTGCTACATGTCTCTGCTGAGACCTTGGTTCGGGTTTTAAGGGGTAAGGCGTTTTCAGGGTGGGGGGGGGGCGGGGGGAGAAAGGTGAGCTGAATTTTTACCAACAATTGCCATCACCTGACTCTCCCTACCCAGACAGACAGTGGCCCTACCCAGCTTGCTTCTCACACACCACACCGATTTACATTTCGAAGTTTTTTTGACTGCATAGACAATTCCTGAAATAGTTTACATTTTCAAAGCAGGCAGCTCAAAGCCAGAAAAAGTATGATGTAAAACAACACATTTCACCTCAGAGATGCTCCGGGACCCTGTAGAATATTTCACAGGCATCCATCTTCTGTTCTGCCTTCAGACGCACATCCTTGGCATTAGAGAGGCAGCAATTCACCTAATCACCTATGCACTGAGCCACAGCACCGGCCAATTGTGGAGGGACTGAGGCTATGCACTGAGCCACAGCACCGGCCAAATGTGGAGGGACTGAGGCTATGCACTGAGCCACAGCACCATCCAAATGTAGAGGGACTGAGGCTATGCACTGAGCCACAGCACCGCCCAATTGTGGAGGGACCGAGGCTATGCACTGAGCCACAGCACCGGCCAAATGTGGAGGGACTGAGGCTATGCATCTGTCTTAAAATCTCATGGCCCTGAAGAGAATGACCACACTGGTTCTACGTGTGATGATGACTGTATTCTAGGATATGAGACTTAATAATGATTCTGAACAGTTGTTAATGTCCAATGTTCCACATATTTTCTCCAGCTTAAAATTATATTTAAGAAGAAACACGTTTTACGCATATATGTTATAGTGATGCCTTTTATCCTGCCTCCTCTTTGTCTTATGTGCTACCTTCATATATTCTAGACAGACATGCAGTTAGACTAAGAAGTGTTTCAGCCATGCTGCTTGTGTGATGGATTAGCATCATGCGCAGCGTGGTCTTCCGCCGTGTGCTGCAGACTCCCTGCACTGGATAAACAGATAGAAGATGGATGGATTTTTTTACAAAACATGATAGGATACAACTTAATTTAAGATCCCAGTACAAGCACACAATTGACTAGAACATGTGAAAATATACCAGGAATATTACACTGATTTTTCACTGAGCACATGGGCTCCGTGTTCTCTTCAATACTTTGTAGATTCTCTTTTGATATAGGAAAAAATATGTCTCAAGCGTCTGCCGTGATTCGCAGAAGGGGGGGGGGGGCACCCCGAAATATTTAATGTGAACTTGTGCATGAGTGTTAAGGGTACTGAGTGCCCCCTTTTTAACCTCTGATCACTGGTGCCTCAACGAGTCGCAGCATGTTCCTGTTGCCAATGGTGCCCCCAGTGAAGACCCCTGACTGACGGGCTGCTGGGTGCATTGCAGACACCCCTGAATCAGGGGGTGAGAAGGACTACAGGAAATCCATCATCACCAGCACTGGCCCAGAGCCGAGGACTCTTCCCTGAATAGAGTGCAGCGCTGGAAACTGACATAATAAAGCTAATAAAGCACAGACTTTGGCAGGTCAGACCTCGTCATCTCCATCTCCTCAGCAGGAGCCGTTGTGTCAACATCCAGCAAAGCAGATGGTTGGTGTTACAGAGCTCCATCGCTGGAACTGCGGCAATAAGGTCGTTCGCTCTGGTTCCTGCCCTGGCCTGGCATTTATCTGTATCAACTCCATGTCCAGTTATGTCTGTGTGTATATACGTGTGAGTCTCTGGATGTTAGGGAGCCTTGACACCATGCACTCAGCAGCAGAAAGGAGGGCGGAGTCACACTGAGCAGCAGAAAGGAGGGCGGAGTCACACCGAGCAGCAGAAAGGAGGGCGGAGTCACACCGAGCAGCAGAAAGGAGGGCGGAGTCACACTGAGCAGCAGCTTCAGCACCTGTAGCCAAATGCATTTATACATATATTTGGCAGATTCTTTTATCCAAAGCAATGCACAAATGAGAAAGTAGGGTCAGCCAGTCCCTGGGGCACATACTGAGGAGCCCCATTGACTGCTGGATTTGAACCAGGAACATTCCGGTCACATAGCCAGCACCGGTACCCATTGAGAAACAGCACACAGTAATTGACTGCATGATGTGAGAACCCACATATTAAGCCTTTTTATTTTAAAGTAGAACTTCATCTGTATAATCTGAGCCTCCCCCAATGTGGCTGTAGATGCCCCCCCCCCCAAAATCCAGACCAAGATTTTGTTTCAACCAACCAATTGAGCATCAAGAGTCACAGAGTAACTCAACTGGTTGGTTGAAGCTAAATCTTAGTCTAGATTTTTACTTTGTGTACCTGAACCTTCCAGCTCTGCTGCTGGGGGAATCTACTTGGAAGTGGGTGACCTGTGTGTTTCTATAAAAACAAAAAACAACAGCAAACAGAGTTCTGGCCAGTACACTGTCGTGTCATGCAGTGTCATGGCCCTTGAGTGAAGCGGTTTGAAAGGTTGTCTAACATTTTCGGCTTTGTTTCTATGCCCATGAATCAAGCTTTTTTGAAATAGTTTAAGCCCTATAAATCACGGGAGGCTGCAGACTGTCGATGCGAAACTGCAAACCTTATTGTCAATCTCCTGGTGCTTAGCATTCCTGGCAGATTTCTTCCCGTCCCGGTACAGGCTGTTGCAGCCGGTGTAAACCAATCTGTGTGCAGGCCACGTGCGTCCCGAGCCCTGCTCATCCCGCCCCCCCCCCCCGCCGCGTTCTGCTGCTCGCCTTTGGGCTCCACAGCATCTCAGCTCCGAGGGATTCTGGAAGCCAACGCACGGTGGCCATTTAATATTTCATAAGCACTTCGCTCCACTTGATTTCATTTGCTACGGAGTTTATACAGATCTTTCTGTGCCACAGGTCAGCGTTTCAACCGTTCCTGCCGCCTCTTTCGTATTTAAATCGGACTTTCGTCCACGCATTATTGTTTTTCTGTTCAGAGAAGGTGTTACTGGAGAGGAGTGTCTGTGCTGTGGGTCAGAGGTCACACAGAGGGCACGGTATGTAAATACAGGAGGTAGCGAGTGCAGCATCATGTTCCTCTACTGTGCTCCCGGCCCGCGGAATGCGGAGGAAGGCTGATCTGCCCCCAGCTGCATCCCAATTACATATTGATGTGAATACTGCAGCAGGATTTGTGCTACTGTACATCATTACTGAAATTTTCATGCTTCCAAACAATACCTATTGTTCTCACTTTTCTAATGAGAGGCACCCAGGCCATTGGGCAACTTTTTTCTTACTTTCCGGCAGAGCCCCCGAGGCAGGTTAAGGGAGATGATAATGCCGAATTCCGGCACAAAAGCATGTTAAGCTTATTAACTTTATCAGCAGGTAATATGTCTGCTGTATCTTAAGAAAAATTCACACATCTTCTTTTTCGTGGTGTCCTTACATTGCCCGGAGACATCTCTGTTTCCATTTGCATCTAAGGCTTTGGGAGAATGAAATTTATACTCTCAGCAAGTAACCGGAATGCATTTATGACTGTCTGCCGTCTATCGATCACTATACACAAAATGCAGACTTGTATATTGTAATATTGAAAAAAATGAAAATAAAAAAACTTTCGTTGCCCTTCCTGGTCTTTGGTCCTTCCCCGAACCCTTACAGTTATAAATAATGAGTAAGGAGTAGTGGCGATAATGGAGAAATGCTCAGTGGGAATTGGCAATTAATAAATAATAATAATAATAAATAATAATAAACTGGCAATTAATGTCTCGTGATCATTATGCAGGAAAGAAATAAACTACTTGCGAAAAAATTTAAGCAACATATTAAAATGCATGGTAGATTTCCCCACAGAATGATATGAAACGGGGACTTTGATGACGCCCCCTGTTAGGGCCAAGTTGGGCAGCCGGAGTCCATGGTTTTGTGGTTTATCCAACGTGGAAGTTCCCTCCGGACCCTCCCCACTGCCATGACTCAACGCAAGGAGGAGAGAGCAGCCTCCATTGTGCTCTGACATCCCTTTCATTGGCACTTCTCTTGCAGTCATCTGACAGTACAATAAAGTTGTCAATTAATTTTCATCTTTCTATTGATTTTCACGATGTGTCACATATCCTGTGTACCATCTCTCCCTCTCTTTCTCTCCCTCTCTCGCTTTCTTTTCCTTTTGAGGCTGTGCCACGTGAGGTTCCCGAAGAAGCACGGCTAATTTGTTCCCACGAAGAGATGGAGGTACGGGCCAGAATTAAGCCAGTGGGAGTAAATGACGCCGCCATCGCCAGCTCCCAAAAAACCAGGCCGTCCGTTTGCAAGAAAGGATCCAGTGATCCGTTCTTTTGGGCTGCCTCCACTTGACGCGTTTGTCTGGTCGATTGAGGCCTTATGGGTCGCCGGAGGGCGGGAGAGGGGGCAGAGGTAGAAAAGAGATGGTCCGTGTGCTGGCCATGAGAGAGGGAGAGGGAGGGAGAGCGGACGGAAGTGGCAGTTACTGGCCCAGGGGGAAAATCAGCTTGACTGAAAGCTTAACGCGTCTGAATGGGGATCTGGCTGTCTGCCCCTGAGGAACTGTTTACCTTTTTTAGCTCAGTGGCTGTCTGGTCTGTCCTGTAAATGGCACTAAACTGTCACCCAGTATCACTTAGCATCGACGGCCAAAATGGCTCTCTCCTCAGATCTCATGCATTCATATTGTTTTCATAACCTTGTTTTTTTAATTAAAATGTCATTCTGATAGTCGCGACGTCCTTTAGGGATAGTTAGATGGTTATGTATTAATATAGGGGCGGCCTGTGTCCATGCCTTTGATGGATCAGGTCTGTAATGTAATAAAAGAGTGTTTCCTTTAAGAAGCTCAGTTCAGCTGATGAAGCAGAGAAGAACTTGCAGTCAGTGTGTCTGCAGGGCCCTCCCATCTGCACGAATTCTGCCCCTTTAAGAATGAAAGTGAGGCAGATGCTAGGCTTTACTCAAAGTACGAGACCAAGCCAGCGAGGACCTTGCTGTTGAACCTTAGGCAAAGAATTTAATCTGAATAGCTTCACTTAAGCATTCAGTTTGTAAAAATTGTACTTCGCTTTTGACGAAAAGGTCAAATATGGGACCAGTGAAGTGTGTACAGAGCTTGTCTTCATATGATTGTATGTGCATTTCGCTAATCCAAGTTCTGCCCTTTTCACCAAAGGCTTTATGATGTTTTCTTACTGATTTTCTTGGCGTTTCCATAGCAGCTCATTCAATGCAGAATCATTACTTGCAAGACCAATGCCGCATGACACGGGGCATGAGACGCCTTGGACACACACTGCAGAGTCACAGCACAAAGTGCACGTCCTTAGGGCGCACGCAGAAGACGAGTCAGAGTCAGAGTCACCTTATTGTTGGCTCACTTCTATGATGTATGCATGATACACTGAGGTGGAACATCATCCATCATTGATGTGCATAGGGCAGGAACAAGACAATAA
>JAODJW010000117.1:29497999-29512138 GCA_026777045.1 Hyperopisus bebe | reverse complement strand
CCACCCAGAGGGTACCTCGGCCTCATGCCCCGTGATAGACTGGCATCCCACCCAGAGGGTACCTCGGCCTCATGCCCTGTTCTTGCTGGAACCAGCTTCAGGTCTCCCCACAATCCCTGTAGTAAATAGTAGCTGGAATATGGCTGGATGGATCTATAGGTATTAGTCCTTCAAAAGAATATTCTGAAGAAAAAATTACTATAAGATCCGTTCCAATTTGTATATTGAACAAAACAGACATAAATCTGACCTGGACTCCGATTTCTACTTTTTGAAGGGGATGTCATTCCTGGCTTTTTAGACATAAAGAGAATATATCACTCAAGTTCCCTCGGTTTTTCTGTGAAGGTTTTCCTTCTGTAACAGGCTACATTAATTTTTTTCAGCCACAGAATACATGCCTTCATATAAAACTCTATTAAAGATGGTATTAAACTCACAGCCGTGGGATGACCCGTGCTTTGTCGACTTGGTTGTAGGGTTACAATAAGCCCGAATTCAGGTTCCCCCTCCACCCCCTTTGAGAATCCACCCCCCCCCTTTTGAGAAGCCTCCTTGCCCCCCCCCCAACAGCAGCATTTTCTCCATCAAATCTGATTTTTATTTGCTTTCCGAACAAAGAGCCAATCTCCCGCTTTTGAGGCCGGTTGGGCAGGATGCCATTATAACAGAATAACATCGCACCCACACTTGCCCCTCCACTCGCCCCAAAATGGATTTATTTCTCTATAAATGATGGCTACATCCTGAAATGGATTTATTTAATGAATTGTTGCCCTGTTGGTATAAAAGCTTTTTTGTCCAGCTATGATTGATCTCACCCCGCTAAAGTCCACGTTGTTTAGTGGCCCTTTCTTCTTGGTTATTCTACCATCACCATGGCTATAATTTACCAATCATATTAATGCTGATTAATTACGAAGAATAGTTCACGCTCGTGCATCAGCACTGGGCTGCGCATGATGCGCTGGGTTGCGCAGCCTGCGATCCGGCCCGACTGCTGGCTGCTTTAACCATCGGGGTAAATCACTCCATCGGCGTGTCGGAGCTGCAGAGCGCGGTAAAAAAAAAATGCGCTGAGTTAGGCCTCGCATGTTTTTTCTTCTTCTCTCCCGTCGGCGGCTCGCCTGCATGAAGGACGAGCTCCGCTACCGCTGCCCCGGCCGGGGAAGCTTCCAGCTGTCGAGGCGTCTGGCGCATTGGGAGGGGCGCTGTTTATAAGCGCATAGGCGCTTATGTAAGCACGCATGTTTGCCCGCGAGATGCGTCCCACCAGTTCTCCAGCATATAAATGCATGGCAAACCGATTTTTTCTAGGGGCAAAACCCATGATGTCCGGTGCATCGCGATAAATCTCTACAGGTTTTTGTGCTGAGCTTCTAGAAGATCTGAATATCCTTTCTTGAGCTGCAAAATATCTAGATTCAATGCATTGCAGTTTAGTTATTATATTCTGCATCTTACATGCCCACCTCTCCTCAAACACAGGTCAGCAAATGGAAAGGATGGCAGAACTATAGCACCACATGACTTTATTTATTTGCATGGTCGGGATTTGAACCTATAACCCTCCTGTCAGAATTCCAGCTTTGTGACCTTTAGTGCCAACTACTTCCCCCTGAGATGTGACAGAGATCCTCTCAGATGCCCCACGGTGCGAGCGAAGCCTAATCTCGCAGTGTTCTCACTTCAGGGGGCAAGACCCTTCAGGAAGACAGTGGGAGGTGGGCTCCATTCCCACTGCTGCAACATAGGAAGTATCCAGATGTTCAGGCTTCTGGTGGACCGTGGAGGAGGGTCGCTTTTCTCCCTTTCTAACAGTGATGGAGCTCCAGCCCACACTGACTTACCTCCAAGGTTTCAGATTCTGTCGAGCTTAACTAACAGATGCCTCCTTCTGAGCTTCATAACTCTCCTTCCGCCCACGAGCGGCGCCCGCACGTGTGTGTGATGTCATGTGCCTCATTAGCATAAAATTCAGCCTAAAGGCACCCATATGTTGCAGGAATATAATGTTTCTGTCATCTGTGTGTGTGTGTGTGTGGGGGGGGGGGGGGTGGCTTATATATAGAAGCCATGGAGTTAATTCCAGAAAAAAGAGAGCTACCTTCCAATGTTGTTTAGCAAAAATTCAGGCATTCAAACCTATGAGGTTAAATCTGTGATATTGTCCCATCTGCAACTCGCATATTGGTTTTACCAAACAATAAAATGAAATTCTATGACTACCCTGTTTGAAGATCCCCAAATTCTTTGCCTAGACAAGTGTCTGTAGGGAAGGCAATTTATGTTAGCCTGGATTCCACCCACCCACTCACTTTATTTTCTTACACTCTCCCTCCCTTGTTTCTGCTGTCTTGTCTCACTGCTGCGAGCCCCCTTATTGCGCTGGGGTGTGTCAGCGTTTCGCTGCGTTGCACCGGAGGGGGGGTGGCGGATTGCAGGTATCCCCTGTTTTGTCCCGTTTTGCAGAACGCCACGCTGAGACGGCTGAGATGCGCCAACTCGTCCTGGAACTCGGCGTTCCATTCTGCTTCTGTTTTCCCATTCCACATCGTGAATAATCTGTACGGAACTCCGAGCTGGATTCGGAGGTGATGACCGCTGTTCATGTGCAACACGGCACAGACATGCAACGAGACGCAGAGGTGAGCTGAAAGTCACTGCGGTTATACCTCTATACACACTACACATATTCATACAGGTAGCTGACACTGATCGCAAATCAGTTCTTTATTTTCATTTACCCTCTTCAGTGCCCTTAATCCTGAACTGTCATTTTAAGACAGTTTGCATCAGCTCATGTGAGTCTATTGCCTTGTGAAATCCCTTTATGCAAGAGTCACAGTGGAGGGCAAACTGTCTGCAATAAAGCGAAGGGGTGCATTACCGAGACAGCGTATGAGAGGTGACATCCTTCGTTCTGCGTCAGCGCGGTGAATCCGGGTTACACGGAGGAGGTGGCCAGGTTGCCAGTCGGCCGGGGCGGACCAGAACCCCTCGCGGCTGACTCACCGGCATGCCGCATTGAATCGAGATGCAGAAAGAAAGGGTGAAATTTAGAATGAAGGATGACAGATGAGAAAAAGGGGGAGTGGGCGAGAATATTACATAATCCGCCTGATCTCGCCATAATGCACGGCGAGTCTTGTAGCTTCGCCTAATTAGGGTCTCTTTGTTCAAAGAGCAAAGGAAGTTTATGCAGGACTTAGGAACTGAAGTTTGAGCAAAAAAACAAGAGTGAGCATGAATTTATGCTTTTGGCTCCTTCAGCCTGAGCTCTGTGGCGGGGGACTCCAGGGCTGGCTTCCGGTGACGGATCCGCAGAGGGACACTCACTTTCAGTCGTCCCCACAAAACCAGCAGTGCAGAATCTCTACTGGCAAACTGCTCATGATGGGTATCACGCTAAACCAAACCCGATGAACAGATCCATTCACTGCCTCAACCTCCTCGATTCCAGCAGACGTGACTCCCTGTGGACGCCCTGAAAATGGACAGCATGTGTTTCTCTGGGATTGCTTGGGGTTTTCTGGCCTCAGCCCCCCACACCAAAGACTTCAGATGAACTAAAGACTTTAAATGTCCCTTATTGTGCTAATAAACATAATGTGATGCAAACTGGGGGACACTGGAATCAGATCACAGGGCCCTATCTGCAACGTCCCCTGCCCTGTCACCTGTCCTTTACGGGTTTAACCCCAGGCTCGTAAACACAACACTGCTACTGGCAACAATGAATGTATGGGTGCTTGACATCAGAGCTAAGGGGTGTTTCAGAGATGGACGTTGCCTTCCAGCATCCATGGATTGGTTTAGCAGTCTTTGTTTGTGCTTGTGGCTGCAGTCCATGTCTTCATTTACATTGTTTCCTCAGCTCTCAGTAGTGTGTCCTGCACGTCTCTGAACTGTTCAGTACACAGTAATTGGGGTACAATTCAGCCCTGTTTATTCTCCAGCATTGTTGGGCAGAAGATGCCTCTATTAAATTGGCTGCATGGGTAAACAAAGTTGTCAGAGCAGAATTATTAGGTGCAGTTCTGTGGCCTCCTGGGTGAGGTGAGGGACCGCCTCTCTTCCGGAACATTCGGATCAGACATCAAGAGGGGCAACGCTTATTTTCTCCTTGCTGACCATCTCAATTAGGGATGTTATGTGCAGCACTGTAAGAGCCGCTGTTAATTTTAGCTCTATGAATCCAAATGTGCTGCTATAGATAAGCAAAAATTGGTTGCTCAGAACTCTGGTTTTAAGGGCCGCTAAGGAAACAAGCTGGTTTTTATTCACCATTTTACTTACTAGCTATTAGTTTTAGGGACTCAAAAGGTAAAGGTCATTCACAGCTCATCTTCGGTCGTATTTTAATACTTCACAGTTCTGTGAGTTGTTCATCTCCAGAAATTATAACTACGCTATACAGATGCTCCCTGGGTTACGATGGTCTGTGTTACAATATTCTGACTTTACGATGGGCAAATGTACATGGTTGAATAAATTACATGAGATATTCAACACTTTGTTATACCTACTATTGGGCTTTATGTTAACGATTTTGCCCAACTGTAGGCTAATGTACGTGTTCTAAGCCTGTTTAAGGTAGGCTAGGCTAGGCTGTGTTTGTTAGGTTAGGTGTACTGTATTAAACTGTACAGTATAAGCACCAAAAAGCAAAAAAACCCAATACATAATAACAAGAGAATGGAAAAAATATAGGCACCAAAATGAACAAATAAAATCACAAACAGAATTAGACTGATGGCTGGCAAACCATGTTCCCTAGCTTTACAATGTAGATTCAGTCTGGACCTAAAGCCAGACAAACTCCAAATGACTCAGGCTTTGTTCCGTAAGCAGGTTGTTGGTCAACCAGACCGAACCAAGGACAACTCCATTACCTCAATCACTTCAATCACTCAAATCACAATAAACCATTCTCCTGCAGTAAATCATTCCTTATTACATAAACTACAGTTACCTTAGCTACATTTTTACCATGCCATTAATTTCTTGCCATTCTGACAGCCCCATGGGTTTGTATCAAGATAAAAACGTACCCCGAGGAATCCCCTACAGTGACACTTCCATGGTTCCATCTTTCTGATAGGAAACAAAACTACAACTCCCACCAGCCACCGGCTTGCTAGATGGCACTGTAACAACAAAAACAAAACCATCAATTACTGATTAGATACATACTTTGAAGTTCAAGTTCAATTCATTTGTATAGCACATTTCAGACGACCAGACTCGACACAAAGTGTGTACAAATCAGAAACGCAAAGAGGACAAACACCTACAACATCATGACACTAGTACACTCCTACATTGAATTAAAAGCCAAAGAATAAGAAGGGTTTTTTAACCAAGCTTTAAACGTGGACAATGTTGGCAAATATGCTGGAGCAGATTGTTCCACAATGTTGGGCCTCCAGCCTAAATTTTGGGATCACCAAAAGGCTTTGGTCTACCAATCTCTTTGAACAATGGATAAAAAACACCTTTAAAATGATCTACACATCTTGTTGGCCACCCTGAACATAGTAAGATAGTTAAGAGGACTTATGCTTGTGTGTTGCTAGTGTTTTTTTTTTTTTTTGCATTTGTGGTGCAGTGTCATAGCTGTAATAAGACTAACTTTAAAACAAAGTATCTGTTTTTGTCCCTAGTTAAATTAGACCCATTGGAACAGACATTTACAAGACTGTTACAAGGGGAAAGTATCTCTACTTCAGCTAATATCAGTGGAGTCTAGACCAAAGTCATGCCCCCACCTCACCTGGCAGAGATGGACTGAAAGGCTCATTAATCAACTACCGAGTCACAGATGCAATGGGTTCCACAAGCTGCCAGTGGACTGTGAAAGTCACATCTAGCAGACTCCACTGTCAAATGGCCAGGCTGCTGCAAGGTGCAGTCTGTGAGGGCTGCTCGTCTACAACACTGCAAGTTACAGGCTGTGAGGGCTGCTCGTCCACAACACTGCAAGCTGCAGTCTGTGAGGGCTGCTCGTCTACAACACTGCAAGTTACAGGCTGTGAGGGCTGCTCGTCCACAACACTGCAAGCTGCAGTCTGTGAGGGCTGCTCGTCTACAACACTGCAAGCTGCAGTCTGTGAGGGCTGCTCGTCCACAACACTGCAAGCTACAGGCTGTGAGGGCTGCTCGTCTACAACACTGCAAGCTACAGGCTGTGAGGGCTGCTCGTCTACAACACTGCAAGCTACAGTCTGTGAGCGCTGCTCGTTTACAAAATTGCAAGCTTTCAAATCACTTCTTCAAGAAAATTGAGATGTCACCGTGGTAACGGTATTACTCAGTTTGGCGGCGTCAACAACCTTCACAGTTTCACCCTGGTGATTTAATTCATTGCTGAAAATTTTGGATGAAAATTCTTCGGCCGTCCCTATGCATTCCAAAGCAGCTCAAGAGTTTAAAGGCCTACAGACCTTCACTGTTCCAGGTATGCACCCACTTTCGCCCCACCTCCACCTGTTTCTCAGTCTTTGATGTTCAGATGGAGGATCAACAACCTGTCGCAACAGATGGGCCTTCAACGGATCTCTCCGGTGAATCCTTCGCCAAAAATAAGCATGAATTTCCGACAGCCACAAGTCGTTCTGAAAACCACTCGTAATAAATTTGATTTCTGAGCTCATACTTCACCAAAAGGGATTTCTATTTCTATAAAGCTGTATAATTCATTCAGGTGACGCAGGTTAAATCCATAATGTGAGCTCACAACAATGGGGCCCTTCCAGGTCCTTCTAGTTATGAGGCTGAATCCTTCATGCCATCCTTCTGTCTAAATCCATAACCTAGTAGGCTCAAATCCCAGTAAGTAGATGTCTGTTGTACCCTTGTAGGAAACCTAGCTGTACAAATCGTATACCATGTGATTCACTATGGATTTAAGAAAATGCAAGCAAAGTAGTGGTACAGACAATTATGCACAAGAGACACAGGCTAGTGTGTGGTGTCAGAGATCGCAAAATATGCAGTGCCGCTGCAATTGGAAACCAAAATCAATTTTCCGCAGCCACTTCTGATGCAATCTGCTCCACATTGCCTCCCACATTCGGTTTGAGTCACAGATCCCGTCCGTGGCTGAGTGGAACTTCTCAGACACTTCAGCTGCTCGGTCCCGTGTCTGTGCATCTCCCAGCAGGGGAAGCCAGCCCACAAGGCTGCAGGATCACCACGGCTTCCCCGTGTCCAGTCCTCTGTTAAACATCCCGCTGACCATCACTCTGGCTATCTGCTTGAGTATCAGGCTGTCCGAGGCTCACATACCCTACAGTCCAAGAAGACAGAGCGCTGGTAGAACACAGGTCAGGTCCATCTGTCACACAGCTCCTATCTACTCTCTGTTTATTTATCCGACAGAGTTCTTGGGGGAAAGCTATGGAGGGCATTAAGAAGCGAAACATGTCTCGGGTAAATCTCTGACTAGTGTAACAGCCATCTTCTGTCATAATTACGAGTAAATAAATGTAAATGAAAAACAGTTTCACAGTCGTGGAAATGCTGGGGAAGACGTATGTTAGGTGATTCCTACAGCCCTTATTTCTTGTCTGGTCGACTAAATGATGAGCGCTAGGCTGTTTTCTTCTTCCTTAAAAATTGCTTCGACAATTTTGTCCTTTTTGGATGTTCCCCCCCCCCCCCTCTCTTTTCAGAATCACCCTGCTCTTGTTTCACCAGACAATGCATCTAAGGAGAAGAGTGCTCTGGAAATTCTTGCATATGAGAGACGGAGCTGCCAACACTCGGTCTGGCCCTTCCCTTGGGGGGGGGGGGAATCATAGGACGAGGGGGCGGGGAGAAACGTCAATCCGCTCTTGGGCAGATGGTCACCTGGCCCCCCCTGAAAACCAGGGGTGCTCACGCTGCTTATTGAGATTCCCCACCAGACACTCTTTCTTTCTCCTGTTCTCTCGCTCTCTCTCTCCCTCCAACAAAGAGGATGAACTGCATCGGGGAGTGGAGGTCATTTGCTGCGGCTGATAAGGAGAGTCTGCCGTCACGTCCACCCTTCATCTACCCTCGAAATATTCGTCCACAAAGTCAAAGTAACTATTTACTCGATTCCAGCCATAGCCTCTACACAGGAACCGAGCCAACGGCAGCCAAGCCTGGCCTGTTGAGGTCTCTCTCGTCTCCCAGAAAATGATGATCTTCTTAAGAGTGGAACTGGTGCAGAGGGACATGGGGCTGTCAGGGCAAAGGAATGCCAGTGAGGTAACAGAGAAATAAATAAACAAGAGGACGGTGACACGTGTGACGAGGCCACGTGTGACGTCTTGGGCCAGCCGGATGTCAAGGCTGGAGGGGGGATGTCCATGGTTGCCGCTGACCTCAGACTTGGTGCTTGCGAGACCGTGACGGCAGGACATGAGCGATGGGCCATGATGGGGGATGCGGTGCGGAAAGGGCCGATGGGGACGGGGCAGAATGTGGGTAAATTTCCGCCCTCCGCCTGCCCTCCCGTCGACCAACCCGACGCTTCAAGCATTTGTCATGCCACTCTCGCCCCCGGGGAATGGCCTGTTTGACGCTTGCCAGGGTGTGAAGCGGGCCACTTCCCCTTTACGAGACACTGCACTAAGTGGCAGTGGGCTATAAGAAGATTTTTAGCCTTTTTTTTTTATTTTAAAACGTCTTTTAAAATAAACGTCACGTTCCCGGAGTTCACGCACTGCCGTGGTAAATTTAAGCATGGGCAAAATGTGACGAGCTAAAAGGGACTTTTGCTAATGAATTTTGCTATTAATAAATTGTTCTTACCGCGCTTCTGATTACATAAGGAAAAAAAATCTCACTTTTACTAGGTCACTGGAAGGCATGCTGATCCCAGTGGCCGTGAGGTTCCCTGCCCAGCCCCAAAGGCTGGCCATCGGTGGGGCTACAAACACTGGCACTGCTTCTTCTCTTTCCAGTTCCATCCAGGTTTGTTTCATATGAATGGATCGATGGCTACCAACCGCACCCCCCCCCCGATACTTCAAGTTATTTTTGTATTACTGTATCCACTCTCTTGACCAGATATCAAATTATTTTAGCCAAAATGAAATAACCTGCGAAGATTGAGGATCCTAAAGCTTAAACAATTGGTAATGTTTTACATTAACTGCACCTTCATAATGCCTTTATAATCCATTCATAGACCATTCAGTGCACCTTCATGATACCTTTATAACGAATTTGTAGTTCATTCAGTGCACCTTCATGATACCTTTATAATGAATTTGTAGTACATTTAGTGCACCTTCATAATGCATTCAGAGAAGATTCACAAGCAGCACAATTGTTTCAAGAATTCCTCTCTGTCATTATTTATGTATCTAACTGATATTTACATTTTTGCTTAAGTTGACTTAGTAATTTGCTGTGTTTTGCCACACTGTCTGTGTATGACACTCCTGAAGAAAGAATCAGCCAAGTCAGTATATTTAAGACATAACTAAGTATCTATAATTACTCTTTTCAACCTACTGTTCATTTTTTAGGGCCTCCCCGTTAGCTAACGATGTCTCCTAAAAATATCCTGGGGAAGTTAATCATAACTTTGAACTTGAGCAAAGAATTCCACCTTGTGCTTGTATTAAGACTGTGGCAATAGTTTTAATGATATTTAGCATTGTCAGTTATCAGTTTCATTGTTTTTTTTGTGCTTTGCGATAGCACGTCAAAGTTAATAAACTGAGAATATGTCATAGTCAAGATTCATTCCGGGTTAAAATTTAATGGGTCCCCAAGAGATTTATGAAACAAGCGGTAATTAGAACTGTTTCCACTGACAAACACGTGCTTCCATGTCCGTAACACGAGAGACAGCGTGGACACCCCCTTCGTAGGCGGACGGCAGGTGAGGGGGTAGCCGGATGCAGGTTTACAGCAGATGTAGAGGAAAATGGACTTTCTCGAGTTCGTGCCATCATTTCCACAAGCGTCTGCTCTCAGATGTAACGCGTAGCGGGCAGTAGGAGACATCAAAGTCGGCGCCTGCAAATGAAGCTGTCAGAATTCTTGGCAGCTGAATCCCGGGGTGGATTTTAGGATCACTTTTAGAATTACTTACACAGAATGTCAAAACAAACAAATGGAAAAAAAGCGAGTTATGTAGCCTGTGATTAAACGAATTATGAATCAGACGAGTGGTACCCAGAGAACGCCTGGGCAGTCACCGGAATAAATGGCTGATCTGTGTTCACCCTGTTTGAAATGTTATCTGACCAGTTTCTGTGCTGGGACACTGGGCCAGCTTCAGTAAAGGAGGAATAGCCAAAACAGGAAAATTAAATTATTAATACTCAAAGACTTGCAAACATAAAATGATTCAGGACCAATGAGAATTAACACTTCACTAAATATGGTACATACATTAATGAAAATTCAAAATATATATTTTGCAAATAATAATGCTCTACATAAAAAAGGCAAAAATTTATCTATTACTGAGGTAGAAATATGTGAATTTTTATAAATTAACAGATCAATTTCAGGATCCACATTTAAATTTGTCATGTATCAATTAAGATTTTATTGACTTTGATACACAATCCAACTGGCATACAATTCATTTCCCATATTGGTCCTAACTTAACACATTCGGGGTCACAAATTAGTGCTCAGATCGTGTGTTGAAGGCTCAGGTTTGAATGCATTTAATTGACATTACTCTCCAACAGGCCTGAGTAATCGCTCAGATCGTGCCGTGCTAGGTTACATCATCTTCCCCGTTTTTATTTTACGGCACTTGCGCCGAATGTGTGGGAACCGGGGGGGGAGGGGGGGGCAACGTCCTGTTTTACATACAAAATGGTCGCCGCCTGTGTTTCTAAGGCTGCCGTCGAGGCCCTTTGTGACGGTGTCACCCCTTCTCAATGACAATGACCTCCGCGAACCCTAAGGATTCACAGTCACGCATCACCTTGTTTCCAGTGTCCAGAGTGCCATTGTGGTCTCGCTAGGGGGTATCTAAGTCTTCTGCAGGGGAATTCAGAGTGTGTGCCTCTCCACACATGCGGAGCACTTCTTGCGTTTCGTTCTGGTCCTTCTGCCTCATCTCCTTCCCCCCCATTTGCTCTCTTATCTGTTTCAGCACTCCGTCAATGTCTCGATCGCATGCCGGTAGATGTCGCAAATGCACCGCAAGATACGTGCTGCTTCTGGGGAAAAATAAACCAGGGCGTCCGTACACGCTGTGAGGTGAGTAATATTTTTATGGAAAAAGAAATGTCCATGGATGTACATAGGCTGTGTTCGATTAAAAAAAAAAAACGTGATATTTGTTAGTTAAGGCTGCGTCTCAAAGTGGTTTGCTTGTGAGATTATGGTGTGTCCCTTTGTAGTATGGTGTCTATACGTTCATGCGTAGAAATTAGTTCAAATGTAATGAGAATGACATGATTTGTGACAAAGGGCTGCATGCCATTTAAAGTTTTGCATGCTTAACTATCAGAGAACCCATTCGTGACACCCAGGGAACTTCTAATTTGTTCAAAAAACAATATAACAAGAACAGGAATATGGATGATTAAAGGCCGGCTGGTTAAAATTTGGCTGAGCCCAATGAATACAAATCCCGGTTGTTTTGTTTGTTTGCCTCGGAAAGATTAACGTGGTAAAGTGAGATCGGATCTGAACGTCGCTTTGTTTGCGGCTGAAAGAAAAAAGCGAGAGGCAGCCGGATTCAGCTCCGTGATCCTGTCGGATTCCCAGAGCGGAGATATCCCAGCATTCCCTGCTCTTTCAGGGGGCAAAGTTTACTGCCAGCTGCTTTTGTAAATGAAACAAAGGGAGTGGCCTTGGTCTGTATCCGAAAGCCCTGTTAGAAGAGTGAGCAAATAGGAGCAAGAACAAGAGACTTTAAAATAAACACCAAAAACACGTAAATCCCACCCCTGCCTCAAAAACCCCTCAAACCCCTTAATTGTAATAATAGTGACATTAATAAATTGGTGATCATTTCACTTGACCACATCAAGGCATAATTTTGGCATCATTGTCCCACAAACACAAAAACTGCCTCTTAAAGCATAATTACATGGAAAAGTAATAATAATTAAATCAGTACAATAAAAATATTGCTCTTAAGAATGTGTTTACCTTGTTGGATATCACATTAATTATAAGTGGAAGGATCTAGTTCCTTTAAGATTTATGTAACCTCATTTAGTCTGGTTGTTATAAACTCTTTATACAGTATAGTTATGGCTTTTTTCTGTATTTTAAAGAAGCTGCACCTTGAGACAAATTATATTTAAATTAGCAATATTTTGTATATGAGGAAGAAGAGAATGTACATAGGCCATTATATTTTCATATTGCTTGCTGTGTTTTCTGAAAAGTAGATTTTCTTCAAAGCAAAATATTGAGGCGCTGTACTTGTCAGTCATCACACATTAATAAGTATACAACTGATATCTTGCATACTTGTGTCATACAACATAATCCTTGTTGTCACAAGATAATGCAGTCAGCAAATAAAGATGTGTTCATTTAAGCAGTTAAAAAAATCCTATAGTCATTGTCTTCAGGAACAAAGCTAAACACAAGACACAATAAACCTCCTGTGCTTAAAAGCATCGGGAGTCGTCCAGTAGGGGGCGCCATACACGCTGACCTAATTATAACAGTGAAGTCCAAGGTGGAGTAATTAGGACAATTTGCTAGTGAAGATCGAATGTTTCAGACGAGACACTGTCCTGAAGTCCTTGGTACTTGGGATTATAAAAGGTGTGGCAGATACCATCATAACAGCAGGTCATAATGGAAAATTATGGGCCATTGATAACTGTGGAATAAAGCCCTCATTTTTCACCATGATTTACATGATTTATTGTATGTGCATGGAGGGGATAAAATTTAAGGTATTGATAAAGTACTGTGGTCCAAGGCGAAAGTGTTCTCTTGAAGTATAAATTGTTATCCAATGTAGTAATTTTTGCCAGAAACTGTGCTAAATGACCAACAAGTTTGTTGTAGAATTTAAGTGATGTAATTCCCTTTGGATCTGATAGGAAAAGGATATAATTAAATCTAGAGGCAAATGAAGTATCTGCAGATTCTCTATGACTGAATGGCGACAGATCTATAAACGCAGTTCATTCGCTCAGACTTACTTCACTGTAAAGCCATTAGTTAAGCGGCAGAGATTTCTTCCCTGCTGAACCAGTTGCTGTGTGTCTCCCGCGCCTGGCGGGCTAAAGGAGATGGGATTTTACAGCAATTCCACGAAACGAGTGAATTGGCTGCCCCAGCCCCTTAGTAGAGGTAATTATTTGTGACAAGGAATTCCCACATGCACCCCAACGCCATGGTGAATTTCACACTTGATGCTGGACAGAGACAAACTTCTCCAGCTGCATTTCCATACGTTTATTTTTTGACATGCAAAGACCTGATTCCTTTTTTTTTTTTTTCAGTTGGGCTAACTTTGAACCCATGATGGGTGCCAGAGCACAAGAGGCTGTTTGGCACTGCGGGCTGCGTGATGGCGGGGTGACAGCATGTTCAGTTTGCTAATACACGAGCATTCAGAATCACACAATTAGAATAATATAGAAAGCCAACTGTTTGAAAATTAGCTTTTAGCTATTTAGCGAATGCTAATTCTGGTTATACGTCAAGTCTAAAGGGAATGAAAGGTAGCCTCGCATTAGCTGTTGCTGACACTTAAGTCAGGCTGTGGCTTTGGAGTACAATGGGGGTGTCTATGCTTTTAAGGACGCTCGTTTGAACTTCCGCACGAGAGCGCAACCAAGAAAAAAGACCAGGCCACCGTAACCACCGCCATTTTCCGCCTGCGCGTTTGTTTACCAGGCAGGTACTTGCATGTTAATACAAGGCTGCCTCCGCCATTTTGTTTCCCTCTCATCAGACTCGCTGTGCCCCTGAAGCCAGGGCCGTGCGTGGCTAATGAGGCAGCAGAAAGCGAGAAGCGGCATCCTGGTGGCAAGGGTTCAAGGCCGCCGTGGTTTCGCATCCTAATTCGTTGTTAGGCAGGTCATCGGCCTCCCCATTGGCCGGAAGGGAGAGCCTGCCTCCCACCCTTCTTTCTTTTTTCAGTGTTCTTCCTTTAACTCAATCCCAATTTTGATGCACGAGTAATTCAAGAGTTAGGTAGAACAAGCATTT
>JAODJW010000117.1:29472451-29485769 GCA_026777045.1 Hyperopisus bebe | reverse complement strand
ATTGAATTGAACATTTCTTGCCTTTTCCTGTACGAAGCCCACAAACGCTCATGTCAAGACCTGCGATGTTATTGCAGAATGTATAGCCTTTATTTCACTGGCAGAGTCCATAAAAGGAAGTTGGTTATTACCATCGTTGTGTGTTTAGTGCACTGAACACTCTACGCCTTTCATAACAAAGCCTGCCATGAATACAACAGTTGTGACTTTATTCAGTGAAAAAAGCACCAATGCATGAAACCTTGGTGAAACAATTCATTTTGCTTCATTGACGCCTGTCATTGCACGGTATGGAGTGAGATAATATATTATGTGAGCATTCGCAGCAATTGCCTTATAAACAGCCATTTATGGGAAACAGGTGCCATTCTATTTTAAACTCTGCAACTTCCACGGCAAGCAATGCAATTAAAATCTTGCAAAACAATACGGTTGCAGTAGCAAATGTATTACAGCTGTAACTGAAACTGTACATATACAGCAGATATAAAACAATGTAGTATCAGGTTAAGTATAAATAAGCTAACGCAACAATGTAATTTTGTTATGTGGGTTCTGCATCAGCAGGAAATAACGTGTGTAGCGTGTAGTTATTGTCATAAGGATCATGTGAACTCCTGGTGATTTTGATAATATGAGAACAGGACCCTGAAATGCCCCCCATGCTTTCATATGGCTCCATACCCAGAAGACAACTTGTCGCACAGAACGGTAAAATTGAACACATTTTACACTTTCATAGCCTACATATTTCAGCTTACCTTCCAAAACAAAGCTGGCAGAGAAAAAAACTAAAATTCAAATATGCACAATCAGTCCAAACGTATATAACGACATAATCCCTACATAATAAACTGAAATTTTAAATTGCCTTTAAAAATACACTTTTGTTCAAATGGACATAGAAGTAAAGTGGAGTCAGAGTTTGGGTCAGGGAGCTTGTCACAGCCCCGGAGCTGCTGGGCTTTAGGGTCCAACTCGAAGTGCTCCAGCGATGATGTGATTACTCACTGAGCAACGGGATTTGAAATCTTACTTTTCCTATCTTGCCAAACCTGCATGAAAGCTCCTTAGCAACTGTGTCCAGGACGCAGTAAAAAGATCGCTGTGTCACTTTTATTTGCACATAGCAATAGGCAGACGGTACTCTGCATGTCACATCAGAGAGCAGGTGAGATGTGTACGCGGTAAGAAATATTTCCCTACTTGGTGTGATCTGCAGCCTGAATTGAAAGGCAGCATACATTCTGAATGGGACACCATTTCATAGAAGGGCAGTCACTACAGTGCGGGACGTTTTGACCAGTTCAAGCTTTTAAAAATGTAATTAACTAAACATATCTAACGTAAGGAAGGCCTGTTTATCTGAGGAGTAGCTAGGAGCTCATGAAATTATGATATTAGAATGTAGATATTATGTTGTGCTTTTGCATAGCTTTTTGTTTTTCATAAATGCTCAACAGAAGAAATAATAAATAAGCAAAACTGGCTGAAGCTTTGATACCCGTTTGACAGCTGATGACAGCAGCCAAGCCGTCGTCTAGCGGCTGGAGAGAGGTCACGCGCAGCCGCACCCAAAGCTATCTGCAGGGCGCTAGCATCAACAGCTGGCGCTACTGGGGACGGACCCTGCCCTTTTGTGTCATTGGTCCATTTTCCGTGGTGGGCCTGAGATGGACAGGCAATACGAATGACATAACAGAGCCAGATGCAATTCTGCCTCCAGCCCACCAGGGGTCTCCCTGACACTGCCCCAGGCTCCTCTGTCTCCTCTAACCTTCCTATTGTTGGGCTACTGAAGGCACAGACATACTAGGCACAAAAGAGCATGCGGTTCAAACACCTGCCAGTTTTGGCAGTGACGACGTGCTCCAAGATGGGGGCACACAAGTCCAGCAATGTGGTAGGTGGACAGAGGTGCCCATTCTAAGACGCCATACCATCCTCCACGGTCTGCCAGCTGATCCTGCCCTTCAGTCTCACACCACACCACGATACTCAGTCTCCCAAACGGTGGTGCAGAAGCCAAAGTAACTGGAGCACACGGGCAGTAGACGTGTGGCTCGGTGTTAGGGAAAATACAAGATTATGTGGATTTGCGGGGAAAAAACATGGAATGTCACAGAAGGGATGGAACCGAAAGCTTGGGATAGAATAAAATTGCTTAATAACACGAGGGGCCCATGTGTTTCTGAGGGGGGTGTCTCTGGGAACCCCCAAACCATATTTATTATGTTGTGGCTTTAACACCACTGACCCATATGGGAACGTTTCAGTGGTGAAGTTCCCAGTGCGTACGCACCAAGTCGGCTCTCACCAGGCTATAATGAGACTGCAGCTGTCTTTCTTAATAAACACACCCGACACTGTGATGTACTTGCGTGCTCCGGTTCCAAGCTTAATTTCTATCAAGAGCCCAAGTGCTCTCACGCTAAACACACAGCCCTACATCGTGAACCCCGCTGTGCTCAGGTCAGCGCTGACTACCTTTTCACCTCCTCACCCAGGTGATCTTCATTAACATTCTGCTCACTCGTCACATTAGCAAGCAGTGAGCGTCCCCAGAATCCCATTCAAACAAAGGAAACCAGCGATGGGTTTTGGAGATAATCAGTACAATATTCTGCTAGCTTTATCTGATTTTATTATACGTTTAATTTTTTAAGTACTATTTTCTAATTGAAAAAAGATGTGTCTGAAGTGATGGGTGACATTGATTTGAAATTATATATCTGTATGTCAATTATCCATATCCAGTTATCCATTGGAGCTTTTATTGACGCCTATCCCAGGAATCACAGAGAACAAGGCACTGTGGGAAGTTTAGAAGCATGAATTCACTCAACTGCATATGTTTGTGCTGCTGGAGGAGAACCGAAGAAACCTACGTGAGAATGGGAGAAGGTGAAGGCTTGGCGTATAAGCCATATGATTTCTGTGATGGGTCAAATGGGGACACATTATGGAATTGAGGCACGAAAATGGTATTTACTTACAAATGCGGAATCGCGGGGAATATGCATGTATTGCGTTGATATTTTAATCCTATGCATTTTCTCACACTTTGCGATTGTCCACATAGTGTAAAATACACTCACAGTTGGCATAGCCAGAGACTTCCGAATAGGAAGGACCGATATGATAATCTTATCCAACCTGGCCACAACTCAAACCTTAAATACTAATAAAGACGAGATGATGTCCAATCCACTTTCCATAGTCACATGTTATTTGCTTAAATTTTAACTGACCTGCTCGCCAATGACCCAAGTATCATTAAACAAACATTTTTGAGTGCTGAAACATGCCTAAAAGCTGCCGTATGATGGGATGCAACAAGGTAAAGAGCCCAGAATTAAGATTTTATGAGCAGCCATACTGAAAAAAATTGTTTAACCTTTAAATTTAGGGTAGCAGGTGACTGTAGATGCTGACTCATCACCTACAAGTTGCTTGTTCCAGCCCCTTAAGCAAAAAACCTAAATTTAAAATAACACCACATAAAAGCATGGGATAAACTGCTACGTTTAATTGACTTCACCTATCATGATTATTATTAGCTTTGTGGTTCCGAAAGTATTTGCTTTCAGTTTTGGAGCTTGTGAGCAGGTCTGAAACTTGAAAAACACAAACAGTCATACTATCTGAATGGACACAAAGGAAAACAAAGCATGTGTAACAATGAACAATCCATCTCCTCTCTTTTTATGAACATTCCAGTGCGTGGAGATGGACGATTAAGCACACAAGGCCACTGCTTGAGCGAGCGCCATTTTACCCTCCTTGATCACGCTCAGGAGACGTTTCAGAAATGCGAATTAAGCAGGCCGATTAGCACACGGTGAGCTAAGTGCATTTTTGGCTTGATAGGGGAAACTTGCTTTAAACTCACCAAAGCCAAACATCCCATTTGTGTCAGAGAATGTCACGGCCCAGAGAGCGGAAAGACACTTTGGCAACTCGACACCACCTCAGTACCAGTGCACTTTTATTCCACGGCTAAATTAAGCTATCCTGACAAGTGGTCCGATAGGCAATTGATGAACGTGATAGAGGGGTCTTTAGTCTAGCGGGAGCCTCAATTATCTGAACCGGTGCAAACGGGACATTGGGTACCTGTTATGGTGTCTGCTGGCACCAAACTATAGTGTACAGACACCGGTGTCACTAAGCCCTGCAGTGTACAGTCGGTTCCCGCTGACAAAATGTTTTATAAGCTTGTGGGAACGTATGTGTGAAGCTGTCAGAATAATGAATAGGCTCTCTAGTTCATGCATGCTAATGTTATGTTGTAAGCAGTTTTGTTGACAAGTGCTAATACTTCTTTCATTCTATCATCAAAAGGAGCTAATACAGCAGCCATTACGGCACTGCCTTCCGAGCCGGACATGATGGATTGTGACCTTAATATGGGTTAGCCGAGTTTTGAAAGTTAAACAGCTTGCAATAAATCACGGAATTATTATGACGCCATTTAATTGGTTAAGGACTGTTTATTTCCTAAAGAGGCTGGGGGGGGGGGGGGGGGCAGTTTCGCCACTTTTAATTTGCGAAGTGCATTTTCATTACGGCTGGCAGTTTAATATTTCCCCCTTTTGTCATGCAAAATATGCGACATGCAGGCAATAAATTAATTGGACAAAAATGCATGGCAAGCGTAAACTGCTGTCCCCTTCTATCTGGCCTAGTTTGCACGTCGAGGAAACTATTAGGGACGCGGAGCGGGAAGCTGGCCTTGTTGTGCATTGCAATCGAAACTGTTTGACGTTGTTCTGTAAGCCAATTAAGCATTTGTAAACAGACGGCCACATTGGGTAATTATCGCTGAGTTGCTCTCTGCACACACTGGTGCTTGCTGGGCGGGAAGAGCATAACCGTTATGGGTTTGGGTTTGTGACCTTCCAGTGAAAATACCAAGGGGGCTGCACTGGACACACTACACGTCAACTGCTTCTGTAAGTAATCACTGCTCACTGGAGGAAAGCATTAACAAATTAATAATCATTAATAATCATAGTAGTATCCACAAAATGTACTTGTTCTTACGCAGGTATTAATTTGCATCCTGTAAGTGAAGGAATTTTACCCCTAAAGCTGCAGACTTTTCTGCAGCCTTGAGGATCTGAAGGCTACATTGATTGCGGATACTGCAGATGTTATGTGATCTGTGGTTTTAGGTTATTACACTTGCTGTCGCATTTGTGACTGCATGTCTGTCATATGCGTCGAATGGATGCAGACAATACGCTGTATGAACAAAATTATGTGAACACCTCAATTGATTAGAGGAATTGGGTAATTAAGCCACACCCATTGCCGACATAGGTGTGTAATTAAGCACACAGCTATGTAATCTACGGCGACAGATATTAGCAGCAGAATGGTTGTATAGCAGAGGTTAGTGACTTTCCACTTGGCGCCATCGTTGGACGCCATCTTTACAACATGTCAGTTCACCCCATTTCTGTCCTACTAGAACCACCCTGGTCACCTGCAAGGGAAGTGACTGTGATGTGGAGACGTTTGGGAGATTGTTCAGCTGTGAAGTGGTAGGACACAGAAACTGATAGAAAGGGACCTGATCACCCAACCCCAATATGCAACTTGTATGGCAGCAAATCCCACCAGCGAGGATCCAGCATCTAATGGAAAGCCTCCATGATAATAACCTTGGTTTTGGAATGATATGTTGGACAGGCTGGTGTCCCCATACTTTTGGCCATACAGTTCAAAAGAGAGGTGAACTAAATGTACAAAGTTTTACAGTCAACAGAAGTGTGAAATCATCATTCTGCCATGTTGCTTAAACCATAACCAAGTACAACTTTCTTGTTTTGAAGTAATTTTGAGGGCATACGGTGTTATTCACCAATGGTGTCTCTATCACTATCTTAAGTCCCCTTATCACCTCTGTTATAAATCACTCTCTTCAAACTGGTCACATCCCTTCTGTCTTAAAGAAAGCCATTATAAGACCACTTTTCAAAAAACACAACCTTGACCCAGAAGTCCTTTCCAGTTACAGCCCCATCTCCAATCTCCCCTTCATATCCAAAGTGCTTCAGAAGGTAGGTGCCATCCAGCTGCATAACCACCTAAAACCCAACAACCTCTATGAAAAATTCCAGTCTGGTTTCCGGTCAAATCCCAGCACAGAAACTGCACTCGTAAGAGTCACAAATGATCTCCTGATGTCATCCAATGCTGGCTCTCCCTCCTTGCTTATTCTCCTGGACATATCTGCTGCATTTGATACAGTTCACCATGACATCTTATTAAACCGGCTCCATTCCACCTTTGGACTCACTGATGTTGCCCTCAGCTAGTTCCAATCATACCTTACAAACCAGATAGAGTACCTTGCTATGGGTGACTCCACCTCAAGTCCACACATAGTCTCCTGTGGCGTTCCCCAGGGGTCAGTTCTTGGTCCCATGCTCTTCATTCTCTACCTTTCTCCGCTCGGTCAGGTCATCAGCCGCCATAGATTTTCCTTCCACTGCTACACATAGCTTTATGTAAATGCCACAGCTGCAACTCCATTCTCATCATCCCCGTCTCAACTCACCATCTGTCTGGAGGAGATAGAGGTATGGATGGAACACAATTTCCTTCAATTCAACAGCTCTAAAACCGAGGCCATTCTGGTCGGCACTCCTCACCAGACCAAATCATCACCCATAACCAGCATCATCTTTTCTGGCTCCGATATCTCTCTCTCATCAACAGTCACAAATCTTGCTGTAAAAATGGATCCCCAACTCACCTTTGAATCCCATATCAACCACCTCTGTAAGACCTCCTTCTTCCACCTTCGGAACATTTCCAAACTCCGCCCCATTCTTTCCCTATCTGATGCCGAAAAACTGGTCCATGCCTTTATCTCCTCTAGACTGGACTACTGTAATGCACTTCTCTTTGGGATTCCTAGCAAGAGCCTGCAGAAGCTCCAATACATGTATACAAAACTCTGCAGCTAGGATCCTGATGAGAGTGTGTAAGCATGAGCACATCACTCCCGCGTAAACATGAGCACATCACTCCCATCCTCCACTCACTTCATTGGCTTCCCGTCTCCGCCAGGACTGAATATAAGGTTTTTCTTATTACACATCAATGCATCCATGGACATGCCTCAAAAGAGGCATACCTCAAAGAACTTATCAATCCACAACGCACAACACGTTCCCTCCGTTCTACGCACTCAGACCTCTTCCACATACCCAGAACCAATCTGAAGACTATGGGAGATAGGGCTTTCTGTGTTGCTGCTCCACGCCTGTGGAATGCCCTCCCTGACTTCCTGAGGGCACCACAACCCACTGACTGTTTCAAAAAGCATCTAAAAACATTTCTTTTTAACAAAACCTTTGGTTCCCCCACTTAGAGGTTTTAAAATTGTTTACTTTTAAATTGTTTATTTTTCTCTTTTTTTAACTTGTAGCCCTTTGAGATCCTGTAATGTAAAAGTCATTATAGATAAAATGTATTATTATTATTGGTGTTACCATGTAAAATCAGTGAGCATATGATCCCATAATAACAGCAACTTGCACAACACAGTGACTTTTAGAAACATCTAAAAGTATCAGAAAAATGTTCTGTTTAGGGAAGTAATTTCAGTGCACTTTCTTAATTCGCAGTCAGCATGAGATGTGAGGCAGGATTAGCCCATCACAGCACACACACAGAGACTGTGAGAAGCCAGTCTACCTGAACGGACGGTCAAACGGGGAGAACCCGCAGAGTCCAAACACCGGTAACTGGGAAAGAAATCCCACAAAGGCAGGGACCTCACTGTCCTCCTCAAAAGAGGTACGACAATATAAAACAGCAGCTATTTGACAGAGTGATGCTCCTTCATTGAGCACTCCAGCCAAATTTTGCCCTGAGAGAAGCACTTGGCATGAAGGCTTGATAGGTAATGAGGGGGTGGTTGTCCTGTTGCAAAAGCACCCACCACCCCCCCCCAATCTCCCCTCCAGGCATGTCATTAAGCGCCGGTCGGTAGTCACTCATTACTTGCTTAATTTAGGAAAGTCTTCAGGGTTAGCACACCTGAGTGTGAAGGCTAACACCGGACCTGCTAATTAATTGCAAGAGAAAATGCCAAGAGCTTCGTAATTAAGTTTTTTGTGCATTAAAAAGCGAAAACCGCTGCACAGGTTGTTCCACCGGCGGATTATTCGAAAAGGTTTTAAAAACTTACATTAACAGTTTTTTTTTTTTACGAAATATGACAGAATAAAAAAAAATACTTCAGAAAATACTTTTACCCATTCCTATCTGGCTGCAATCTCTTGTGTCTAATTAGCAAAATTCTTGAAAATTCCATAAATGCCCTTCATCACAGTAACAGGAAGAAGACAAGGGGAAGGTTTCCACTTTCATACTGTTTCATTTCACATTTTAATTGGCATTCATGAAAATCATTGTTTTATTTTCAAAAAAACAAAAAAGGCTTTTGCTTAACAAAATTACGCTGTGTTTTTGAAAACAAGTGTAGGGGCGTCAAGGTTACATTTGCTTTTTAAATGGGCTGTTGCACAAAATTAGCTGTTTGAATGTTAAAAATGCGAGCTTATGTCAGTGGTAATACTTGTAATGACTACGATCACAAACTGGTGGCCAGTAGGTTACAGTTTTAGATTCCCAGTACTGCTCTTGTACCACTGGGAAAAACATTTACTTCAGAGAACAACAAAATATGCAGCCATGGACTGAATTACAGAGAATTACCTGTGCTTGCCATTTTACAGCCTATCCTGTCCTAGCTAATTAATACAGTTACTGTTATTTCATACTGTCACGCTTATCTACAGCCAAGTGGCAACTGACTGGAAGCATGAACTATTTAATGGAAAAAATTAAAGCAGGAAATTATGTTATTTTAATATGTTTTTCTAAGAATTTCTGTATTTTACCACAATTAGGCCTACAGTCGTGTACAATGATATACAGTTAATCCTTCACTCTTAACAGTCATATTTTGGAAAGGACTAACTTGAAACTTCTCATATTGAATCATATTGAATCTGGAACAAATCTAGTATTAATAACAACAGGCGCTTTTATATGCATACAATTACAATGTATTAGAATGATTTTATGACATACTAACAAAAAAGCATTGTATTTTAAGCTGTAAGAATTTCACTATTGTACTGTAAGCAAATGTATTAGTTGGATACGTCACAGATTTTCAAATATTAATCTGAAAAACACTGAGATCAAAGTTGTGGAGGACAAAGCAGCATCCAGAGTTTGCTGCATTAACCTGTTAACCTGATGAACTGTCACCCTTCCTGTGAACCATTATAAAGGGACATCCGGTGAAATCCCTTCTGTGATGTAAATTTAACCTTATGCATGTTATTAAGTTTGTTTACCAGAGTTGAGAGATGAAAAGGGCATATCATTCTTGCTCTAGTAAGCAAAGCATGTTTTTTTTTAATTTAGCATTAATAGTGGTAAAAAAAAACTAAGGAAATAGAAATAACTAACTAAAGAAAAACAAATAAGTGCATTGTGCTGTAAGCAAGGGCACAGGGGGGTTGAGGTCTCCACCCATTAAAGGTTTTCCAGGGGGTTGTATTGAGTGGGTTTGATTACTGGGGAGGTTACAGCCCCCCTGATAATTAATGCCCATGACTGTGAGGCTTCAGTGGAGGAATATCAATATATTATATATTTTTAATATCTATTCATTTTCTGTACCTGCTTGCCCTTCTTAGGGTTAGGGGGGTCCAAGGGCGGGGTCCGAGGCTTAGCCCAGGATGAAGCACTAACCCATTCATGCAATATTCACCCCTATAGATGATTTGGGAAGTCCAGTTCACCTTAGCATGTTTTTGGATTGTAGGGGGGACACCCAGAGGAAACCCCGCGAATCACGTCCACACGGGGAGGACATGTGACCTGCACGCACACAGAGCCACGGTGGAGCCACTGGAGACTCAAACTCCAGTCACCGAGGTGTGAGACAACAGTGCTTTCCACTGCACCACCCTGCTTTAAATATGTATGTTTTATTACAGGTACTAAGGTGAGTCTCTCCTAGGAGGCACAGTCAGAATGCCAGTGCGTGACCAAGCACGCAGTCGGAATGCCAGTGCGTGACCAAGCACACAGTCAGAATGCCAGTGCGTCACCAAGCACACAGTCGGAATGCCAGTGCGTCACCAAACACACAGTCGGAATGCCAGTGCGTCACCAAACACACAGTCAGAATGCCAGTGTGTCACCAAGCACACAGTCAGAATGCCAGTGCGTCACCAAGCACAAGGCCCTTTCTGAGGCACAAATTCACCCAAACTGCTTGCACTTCAACTGTTGGAGGAATCCAGGTCATGAACACGAGCACGATATGCAAACCCCACATATACAGTATAGAGGAGGGGATCTGAACCCACAACCCTGACAGAGTGGAGGCTGGGTGCTACCAACTATTGCAACCAGGTATTTTTGAAACATTTTCCTGAAAGACACTGTAGCCTATCAATTTGCTCCTGACCAGTTTAAGTCACAGATTTGATGTCGAACCAGCAAAATGGTTCCATCTATGCACTGAGTGTGCTGTTTTTCCCCTCTGTAGCTAACTTATTGGTCAAGATGAAACACAATGCACAGCAGCGATGTGAACTTGCCTGGTAATGAATCGCGAAGGAGTACTAGCTGTAAAAAAAAGTTCTTTGTTTTTTGGTCTGGAAAAATTGAGCATTACTTCTGGAATGAGAACTGGAAAGAGGTAAAAGTAGCTGTGCATGAATGCAGTCAAAATGGGCCACAGTTTTCTTAGGGTAACCGGTGAAAATGACCTTTGGCAGCTAGTAACAGCGTTAAGATGCTATTCATCACGACGGCATACGGAATATTTAATGGATGCCGTTGAGCGCGGTGTATTTCCTGACTGACCTGCTTTTTGACCGGTGTGCCGCTGCCTGCTGTGAAGATAGATGGCTTGCAGATTGGATTCGCCCCCCCGAGCATGCGGTGAGTTTGCCAGCTAGCGAGCACTGTGTGAACTTGCTAACACCTGACCGTTGGCTGCGGAATGGCAAGGCGCCGCTCCGCGCGCTGACAGCATACACGGGTGTCGAGCGGTCGGCATCTTCGTGTCATAACCCCACCGCCAATATTTACTAGCCGCTTATTTTTCTACTTATTCGGATGGAGTTAATGGAAATAAGTACGTTTTTTTAAACTTTCTAAAATAAATTTTAAGTTTTATTTCAGCGTAATAAAAACACATTTCAAACAAACAAGTTGCATGCAATTCATTTATATCCGAGTAGAAACAAGTTGTTTTTTCCAGTTTTCATAATCACTTATCAAGCATCGAGGGGCCCAGAGTAATCAGGGGGCCCCGATTGGCCATCTAGTTTATTGTTTTTTTTACCGTTATTTTTTAGGAAATTATCCTTTATTGGTTGTTGGTTTGTGAATAGATGATTGGTTAAAACTGAATGGGGAGGCCAATGCTAAATCTCTCTTTCTTGTTGCTCTTTTTATACCGTTGAGAATGTTTTGGTTTCCATATGCGTAGTCTGTTTATATTACACAAATGCACTGAGGAAAACATTCTAATGGTAAGAATATGTTTTATATTCTATTGGAATTTTCCTCTCTCCGTATAGTTATCTATAGTCTATGCTATTTATGGTAAATGTGTGTTGTGGATGCAGTTGACATGCACTGGATCCAAGTGTAATGTTTTATGGGGTGAATCTCAATACCAAGAACAAACTTGGGTCACAATGAATCATGGGATTGGTCTCTTTCGGCAAGGATGTGACCAATGTGTCCTTGATATTTGGGGCGGAGCAAGACCAGCATCGGGGATTTTTACCGTCCTCTGTTTTTGTGTTCTTAGTTGTGGTCTTCAGCAATGGAACATGACGCAAAACGGGTACATGGGAACACAAGTACGGTCAAGTACGCATATTGAGATTCACCCAAGGTTACCTCTAATGACATAAGCTATATTTACAAGTCCTGCTATCATGTGAATGCAAGTGCAACGATTTGACTGCCATACTGGAGAGATTCAGTTCAATCCTTCATACTGCCGCTTTTGGCTGCAGAAACAGGAGTGGATCCTGCTTCAGTGAAATAACCTTCCACCAGTTAGTACGTTTGCTGATCATTCTATATTTTTGTATTGACAGTCATGGGATATTGTCTTGCAAACATACATTTTGCAATCTTCAGAATAGCACTACACTTGTTTGTCTAGTATACTGGTTTCAATTTCCCATATGCAATGAATTTTTCATATACCGCCATACCATAGCATAGTGTAAATGACAGCTATAACGCTTCAGCTGGCAGCCAATTATATAATATTACTCATGCTAGAGGTGCATTGGATTGCTGTGCAGAGTGTATTGAGAGGAGACCCCTGTTATCTGTGCTTACCCTTCTTACTAAAAGTCTTTTAGTAACTTTACAGTATAACAATAATTGTGTTAACAATTGTCAGACTTCATTTTACAAAGTGATATTTCAAATCTATCAATTTTTTTCCTTCAATATGCAGAAACACTATAGTATTTGCAATTCACAACATGGAAATTTTTACAAAAAAATCAGTTACGTGAACATGCGACTCATAAAACGAATTTAAATACCTCAACAACAATGGTCCAGGCACCCATACATACACGTATGCGTTTATTTCGATGTGGGCCCTTGCTTTGGTTATTTTGCAAAACTCTATTATAAGTGATCTACTAAAATGTTTTCCAATGTCTAATATTCACGCAAACAGTCTTCAAATGCAGCCTTATGTAACATCTAATTATTCAAATGTCTGATAATTTCTAAATCATATTCCAGATATAAACTAATAATTATAACTGTAAGTGGTGTCATTTTGATGCGGTGTCATTTTGATGATGACATTTGTAAGAAAACTGTGTGTTACTTATATAGTTTACATACAAACAATGGATGGAGCGACTTCAAGATACATGCCAATGGTTATCAGTATTGAGATGCTTATTCAATGGGGTTTCTGCATATGACTGACGTAAAACGGTATGCTTGCCAGTTTGTCGTTCTCCTGATGTGACTGCTCTCTTTTAATAGAGCACCACATTCTCTTTGACCTCTAGAAATGAATTCATAGTTATTATTATTTAATAATTTTATAGTTAATTTTTGTATCATTTTGGCCAGTGGGTCCACTAAGGCTATGGAAGGTATAGCCTACGGGTCTATAAACATGTTAATATACCACTGCAAGCACAAGAGTGGATCTGGAACCTATATATGAAGTAGAGGGCAGATCTGTGATTGGATGCTTGTCCATCATAGG
>JAODJW010000117.1:29432354-29442447 GCA_026777045.1 Hyperopisus bebe | reverse complement strand
AAAATGCTCAATATGTGTGTACACACACACACATATATATATATATATATATATATATATATATATATATATATCACTAATACATATACTAATATCACTGCTATTAATAATAAAGATAATTAGTAGTATGCCAGTTTATTATTGTTATTATTATTATTATTATTGTTATTGCTATTATTGTTATTATTATTATTGCAATGAGCCATTGTATTTTTACCCATTTCAGGAGCTGTGTGTCCTGCACTGTTCACAAACCTTCTTGTCCCGTACCTTGCTGAGGTCATGCCCACCCTGACCCCACGTGGATGGAGGAGGAGGTGGCCCATGAGCTGTGACCCCACACCTCAGCGGCGGGCTGAGCGCGGGCAGGCAGGAGTTCAGCAAGACCAAAACAGGCCTTTCCCCAGCAGAGGACGCGGCGCAATCTTCATCTCTGTTTCCTCTCATTTACCCCCCCCCCCCGCCGCCTTACATTTTCAGAGTGCGTTTCCCTTCAAGAGACTTTTAAGGTGCACACCTCGACTGATACGAAATGATGGATTAACAGTAGCATGCTTTAAGTAAAGCATCTTCCACTTCAGATTACGCTGAGGTATTTGCTGCTGGACAATGGAAGCTCTAACATATATGTTTTAATTAGAGTAATTATGATAGAGATGGATATTATCCTTCCTTCTCGGAGATATTACAGCACAAATTTGAGCAAAACGGCGAATCATCCGCCCCTAAACTGTTCATAAAGCCCCGTCACATCACCGTAAAGCAGCGAAATGAGAGAAATACCCGATTTCCCCCAAAGTAAACCTCACATAGGCGAATGCGAGTAAAATTTAACAAAATAAAGACATGAAATATCAATTAACGGTGCTGAAATAAAGCCGCTGCGTTAACCCGTCGCACCTCTGTCCCTTTCTCGGCATTGCTTACATCTGTCACAGATGTTTCCTGCGAGGCCGGTAGCGCGGGACCGGCGCTGTCACCGGGGCTCAGCGGAGTGTAAGGGCGAGCGCACGTGTGCGCGCTGGAAGCCGCTGGGCAGGGAGCGTGCGCGTGTGCGCGTTATCGCGGGGGAGATTTCGTCGCCGCCGTTTTTTCCCTGATGAAGTTCAATACTCGCCTTCACTATTGCAATATTGTCCTCCCCGCCTAAAAAAAGAAAAAAAAAGGAGTTGAGAGAAAAACAAGGTAACGATGAACATGTGGCTGGGAGGGAGGGGGCACTGCAGTATTGCCTCGTATGAGACATTATTAATATCATCCTGTTGGGTCTAAAGGATGATCGACACAAGCTGATCTGAGCTTAAACGACAACCACAAAAACCACCCATACATATACTTATATATGTGTGTGTTCACTGTACAGGTTATCAAGTTTTAAACTGATTTTCAAATCATTAATTCATATATTTCTATTTGTGATTATTATATTATGTGTTATGCGGCATTTTGAGTCGCACTATTGCCTCCATGCGATCTATACTTCAGGTAGCCAGACATACTCCTGATTGGTCTGGGCTGAGAAGTAACAATCATTTTTTTTTTCTTCTTTTTTTCGCGGAGTCAAAATGAGCTATTAAACTTGAGTGAAAGACTAAAATTACACCCCTTAACCTTAGGGCAGCGAATTTGCAGAGCCAGATGGCAGTACCATTGCTTAAAAAACAAACTGTAGTCCCGCCCACTTCTTCCATATTCCATTCCCACCATTATGAGTTTTGCGCAAGGCCTTTAAAAGGCAGCATTTGCTAGGTTGCTGCTCTGGCACAAAGCATTAAACATTCTGGCGAAACCCGCTACCTGATAAAATTCCGCTGTATATCCTGAAAAAAAACTGTCAGTTGCTAAGAAATTCTGTACCGGTGCTTCCTGAAATTCTTCAGTAGGGTGGATCTTCCGTTTGGTGCCGCTGTAATATTGCAGCAATAGTGATACCACACAGCGGGGTACCTTGTCCAGGGGAGCCGGCACGCGTGCATCACAAAGGCTAAGAGCGGTACAGCCTGGAGTTCTTAACTACTGTCAGGGTCACCCAAGGCAGGCAGACCATAGCAGAGGAACCAGACAAAACCTACCACCTATATTAGGCAGAAGCAATAGGAGAGTGTCAGCAGTGGTTGGTAACAGTGATAACAATGGCAATGACATTATTTCATACTGCGCAGACATTGGTAAACCACTTTTTTTTACCTTGCTAAGAACAGCTCATGGAAGGACACACAAGAACGGATGTCAGTATAATTGTGGAAGATGTGCCACCCAGGTCAAAAGGCACTCAACACCCTCAGGAGCAAGAGCTAAGGACTCTTCTGAGGGCGGATCAAAGCCTGTTAGCCTTCCGACAGCCATGCCGAAACAGAAAACCCCAAGGTGCACAGAAAGAATGACTACCGTAATGCAGAATGGAGGAGGAATGGAAGAAAGCTGGAGAAGGTAACAACAGAAAGAGATCCCTCACAATTCTGGGTCTTAGTGATCAGCAAGATGGACTGGACTCACACACTTTGAGACATAAAAACACACCATTTACTGCAGAGGAACTGGATATTAGACAGGAGAGCATGGCTCTCATAGTCAGGAAAGGCATTGGAAAGAGTAATTGGATAGCAATCTTTTTTTTTTTGGCATATAATGAGAAGACCCAGTTCAATGGATGAGACCATATAGCTATATGGCACAATAATAGGAAGAAGGGTGAAAAAAGACGTGAAGCGAAGACTTGAAAGCATATTGTGTCATTATTGATTATAAAAATCATTTCTACAGATAGTTTACACCAGACTCAGTATAACCCCGTACTGGACTAGATGCTAGATGGATGGATGGATCTATGTGACTCTGAAGAGCGTCAACCTCAGTTACCATCATCTTTCAGCATCCATAATGCAGACTTAAAAATAGCCAATCATCTTAAAACATCCAGATATTATCATCTCCGACCCCCACTCCATTGTTAAAGGTTTTTGTTTCTTTTGTAATTTTTGGGTTTGTGACAACACTTGTGAAGGTTTTGATTCTACTTTCTATCAAGCACCTGCAGCTGAACTCTTTTGAATTCATGTTGCATAACCAGCTGAACTATTCTCAAAAATCTTACAAGACTATTTATATATTTCCCTCTACAGAACCGTGCCTTGCAGAGGATTTATTACAAAAATACATTAATAAGGTATTAAATATCTAAGCCTAATCATCCTTCTATCTTATTTGTCATTTAAAAGACATCATTTCCAAAGGAAAACTGTTTTTGTGTTTGCACCATCGTCAGCTGACGAGTCACCTTGCGTAGAAAATATTCTCATATCAGCTGCCTTTTACATGCCCTTCAAAGGCTTTCTTGTCATTGTCTGAAGCGGGCCAGTCAGTTATGGTGGACATGGCTACAACATTAGTACAAGATTAGTAGATGTTTGCTCTGAAACAGGACGCAGTATCCCCACAGGCCAAATGAAGGTCACGTCACGCTTAAGACACCGATCAGAGAAGGTCAGTAAGTTGTAGAGACTCTTCCATGTCCGTAAACGCAAAGTTCCTGATTTCTTTGCTCGGTCTGAACCTCGAACGTCTTTCATGTAGGATGCAAGTATGGGAGTATGGGAGTATGGGAGTCCCAGCAGCTAAAACCATTCTTATTGTACACAGGCAGAAGTAAGTTGCTGCAAGGCCCCTATTGAAGGAGAAATGAGGAGGAATCTGGGGTGCAGACAGATACGGCCTCCTGTTGTGTGACCTCCACAGGTAAGTCAGACCTCACTTCTAGGGACTTTAAGCAACGACGATTTAGGGGGACCAGAGTTTTTTGTTTCTCGGTTTCCTTCAGTGTGCTGGTGGGGTTAGGGCGCCTGCACTTGAGCAGGTGTGTGTGTGCGTGTGTGTGTGTGTGTGTGTGTGTGTGTGTGTCCATGTCACCACAGCCTGCTGTAGAGTGAGCCCATCTCCTCCACGTCTTTAATGGCCTTCCCTCGGTCCTTTAACGGCACAGAAGCACAAGTCTGCTCCTCGTGGATAATTGCACCCCGGGCCTTTCTCGTTAGACCCCCACCCACCCAGAAGCTTGAAAACCAAGCTCATTGCGGCTAACGCACCATCCCACAAAAAAAAAAAAAACAGGAGAAAAAAGACCCGAGTTGTCCTTACAAACAAAAGCCGACTCTGTACTCCAACACCTTTTCAGATTAATATTTGCGATGGGCCCATTCTGTGGAGCGGGGCGTCTCTCCCTCTGGCTCCGCCGCCCGTTTGATGTAATGGAGGCGAGGACAAAAAGGAGAGCTGGAGGAGTGTGTGAAAATGGTAGTTAAGTGGGCTTAAGGGCCGCTTCACTACTTTGTGAAAAGACCCCCTCCTGAATGGACCTTCAGAACGCGTCGATGTCGTGCAGCAAACAGACAGGTCCGACACAAAGGTGCTGATGAAATGAACACGCACAGCCCACCCTGTGTGACATCTGGCCGATGCCGGAATGTAATTTAATTTCTTTCTCTTTTTTTTTTACCCCTGGCTGACCACCCCCTCCCCCCCCGCCCCACTCCTCGGCAAACACCCGGACAGTCCATCTCTTTTGTTTGGTTAATTGCGACGAGGATGATATAAAGGTCTCAGCGAGGTCTGCTCAGAACGATTAGACAATCCAGGCGGATTTAATGAGACGCGTTACCCAGAATGCACCTCCATCCCTCCCACTTTTTTTTGTTTCTGTTTTGTAAAGCATCTTTATTTTTAACTTTAAGCCCTAGAGTCCTATGGTGTCTCTGTCATTACACCTATGAACTTAAACTAAAAAAAGAAAATTACCATTGTGTTTGAAAATATTTATTTACGTTTCTTAACCCTTGAGTATGTGCACACCTATCTGAGTAAGCTTTGTGTTACGCCTCAAATTCAATCCATGTTCAACCAGTTTGTTATTTAAGGAAAATAACTCGTTTTTTGGGGAAGAATGCTACTGGCTAACCAAAGAATAATTTACAATATTTGGCAGATGTAGCTAAAAGGATCATAGTCTTTCACTGTGGTCCAGTTCTTTCATCTAATTAATAACCACAATTTTATATACTATATATTATATTGTTTTATTTTAATTTGAATCTGTATGTGACTCTGCCAAGGGTGAGAGGTTAGAAATCTGCATTTTATAAATCGGAAGCCCTCCTGTTTTTCTAATCACTGTTACAACAAAAGCCGCAGTTCATTATTACTTCTGTGGCAAAGAGAGAAGGTGGAGTGAAAAGGACGAGAGCAGATGCCGTTTGACACGGAAAAATTAATCTTCTGCCGCCGTCAGCCATAAACGGCCACAAATGGATCTCTTGCATTAGTGGGAGAGACCGGCTCCAGGTTTTAACAAGCAGCCGTGAGAGTCCATTTTCCGCCTAATGAAGAGATGAGTAAGTGACAGAGCGTAGCACGGTATTACGCGCTCAAAGACGGGTCACCACCACTGAAACCGTGCTCTTGCTTTCTAGATGTTTCTGGTGGACACCCTATGATAATATCCTGCACATTCGGGGCTAAGATCAAACTGTCTGCCCTAGAACATTGATAAGAAAGAAGTAACAAGCTTTACCATGCCTTATAAACAAGCGCTTGGAACTGGGTCACAGTTAAGGAATAATAAACAAGTATGTATAAAGAAACATAAAGAAGCGTTTAATAGCATCTTGGAGTCCTGAGTTTCCTGGGACAGATTCCAGCCCGTCCCAGGATTTTCTACTGGGTAAGCAGTTAAGGAATGTGGATGAATGGGTGGGCAGATGGATGACTGGAAACAAAACTCATACTGTATATGCAAAACGTGCAATTCCATTGTCTAGTCCCTCCCACACTGGGGTACTCCGCCTGTTTGTGCCCCAGCTTTGTGAAAACGGAAATAAGACTCTCAGAGTGAGCTCTCAAAATGGTCTGCTTGTAAATGACGATGGGTCTACTGAAAAGATACACAAAAAGTTCAACCGAAATTATAAGTAAATAATTATGATAAAAATTATAGTTTTGTCCTTCATACTTCTTTGTTTTTTTGTGGGTTTTTGTTAAGTACAATGTCCCCATAATCCAGTCTCCGTTTCATCCTCCCATCCGTCGTTCAAATGGTTTTATTTGCTTTACTGCCGGAAACAAATCTTACAATACATTAGCCATATGCTGTGTAATATGTGTGCATACTCAATACATTAGCCATATGCTGTGTAATATGTGTGCATACTCGATACATATACATTAATATTCGCAATGTACTTTTATTGGACTATATGCACCTAGTACTGTGATTCATGCCTTTCTGTTTTATGTGAAAAGCCAATATAAATGATATAAAAAGAGAAAATTAAGAATGTTGCAAATGTGGGACATCAGTTAGTAGAGAATGTCGGTGGAGTTTACAGCACGTCATTTTCAAACACCCCATTCTCACGTTCTCCTAAGGTGACCAATCGTACCTCTGGGCCCCTAAAAGCCGAGAGATTAACGCTTCATCTTTTCTCCTTCCTGGGCTTTAAAGACGTCGCTTGTGAGCCCGTAAGATCACGCAACTCCTGCCCATTTTGCTTCATACATAATTCATAGCGTCAAGCGAAGACCAATTAACGTCAACAAAATGGCTTCGGAATAAGAGCCGTTAAATGCGATGGTAGTTGTGTTATTGAGCGTCATACAGTCTTATGGGGGTGATTTATGTGCCGAACCGACCGTTTTGAAGTTTAGCGAATGTCTACTGTAGCTTTTAAACAGCTAGCTAACACCTGACACAGTGATATTCCTCTAGTTTATCATCTTCTGGTGTTTTTATTTTCCTTGCACCATTTTTTTTTCTTTTATAATAGACTATAGAGCTTTTCATCCATTCCTTCTTTGTCTTTACAATACCTCTACACTACCGTGACTCTCATGCCAGTAAGTGATATTGTTTTATTCTTTCTGAAGCATTTTTGGGCACAGCCGTGTATAAAATAATTTAAATTCAATTGAACTGAATTTGGCCGCAGAATTCATCCAGTGGAAGAAACAACGATGAGCACAGCTAAGAGTTAGGGTGGCGAGGCTGCCTTTCTTCCGTCTGGGAGCCGCGCGTCCGCCGGTGCTGTTGTTCTCTTCCTGGACAAGCCCCGCTAGCTGGATACATTATTAATTCGCTGGGCTGTCTTGTACACAGGTGCCTGTGAGCGCTGTCTCCTCAGGTGCAGTTCAAAAGGACAAGTTTTGGAGGCTGGACAGCGAGGGTCAAGTAAGGGTCAGGCGAGGCCTAGCATCGCAGCGGGTGAAAAACTGCGAACGGCTGCAGCGGAGGGAGACGCCGCATAACTGACAGAGACCCGGGTTCCGCTCTCCTCACGCTCATTATAAAATGATCTGACCGGTGTCATACTTCCCCCACCTGTCCAAACCCGCTAGCGAGTCCTTACCTTCAACTGTTGTCATCAAGGTTGAGAAGCATTCCGGAAAGGAAAATTTTTGGGGGAACATTTTCGGATTTTAACCCCTTCTTTTTCGGGCCATACTGTGCTACTAGTCTTCTTGCATGTTGGAATGTATTCTGCGAGGCATTTCCACGAATCACAGAAGGATTTCTTTTTGTGATTACGTGCGATCATTTGTCAAGTAAAACACACGTACCAGCGTCACATTCATCAATGTGCAATTGGAGTTATCATTTTATTTATATCATCAACATCATCTTCGTGATCATAATCACCAATCGCTACTAATCAGCGACCATCAGAATGCATGTAAGACCAGCAAAACGTGACACCATATTTGAGATACATGCCTGAGATGCACCCCCCCCCCCAGCCATCACCCCCCCACCCCGGCCACTTAAAGGCGATGTGGCACCACCACCCTGTGCCGAAAGATTTTAATTACATTTTCTCCCAAGTGCTCCCTGGTAGCGACTGGAGAGCTGACACTGATGTATGTGTATGATAAATGTGCGAACGCTGGAAATGAGATTAACGAAGATTCTGAGGGGAAGCTGACAGGTAATTTTGCACAGCATTGTGGGTCTGACGCAGCCGACACTTTGATGTAATATATGTTATGCTATCACCTGCCATGCATTTATTACAGACTATGGGATTGCAGTTTTTATTTTCTTTGTTTTACTATTATTATTTTCCCGTTCTTCCACGTTTTAGCCCCAAATCATAGAGAACTTCTCCTCTTCCTTGATCCAATGTCTCTCGCATGCTGTAATTCTCCAAAGTGATGAATACATCCTGCAGAGAGACTGGACGCGCGTTATTTTCCCTCTCAGCTGACATGTCAGTGCTGGTGTTCCTCTAGCTTACATAAATCATAATGAACAGTGAAAATTAATCATTATGACGTGTTATGATGCTTTATGATGCTTCAGGAGAATTTTTATAATGTACCGGTTAGTGGAATAATTTAGCGTAAAATGCCGCGTGCACGCGTCTCATTGTGATCTGCCTCTCAGTCAGTGCTGTCATATCTCTTTGTTTAAATCACATTTCCCTACATTGTTTTGAAGTGGCAGGTTTGAAGTTGTGTCTAGAGCTGAACTTGCATGTCTCTGAATGCCGGTTTCATTAAAATGGGGCTTGATGGAGATAATGAGCTCAATCAGCTAGCTTTGTTATACTTGGGCCAGGGGACATTTTGGTGACCATATTTGCCCAGAGCTTAATCCTAACATTTCTTTGGGGGAGAGTTGGAGGTGAATGAGGGTCTTATACTTTTTTTTTGTCTGTCCCCTACTCTGAAAAGTACTTCTTTATTCCTTTTTTCTGACACTTTATTTTGTCTTCTCTCTTTTCAGCCGCCTCTCTCGATTCCGTGTCTTCATTTACAGGCAGCTGACAGCTTCCTCGCTCGTTCCCTTTCTCCCCCCATCCACCATAACCCCATCTGCTTTTGCTTTTGTTTGCTTGGGTCCTCTCTCGCCCCAACTTGATAATGAGGAATGTGGTGCGACTCCGACCCCTGTCAGCCCGGCAGTGACCTTTGACCCCGCCGGGTGACCTTCGCCCTGCATTTTGACAGTTTGATTAATTACCCAGTGTTATGATTTATGAGTAAGTAGTATGTCAAAATAATAGACAACAGGTGGTCTTCAAAAATATTTTCTCCATTGTGGCTCTGGTTTGTGGGGGTCGGATTGCTGATCCTTTCCCTCCTTGAGTTTTTATGGAACCTGTAACTTTAGACCTACATTTTTATGGTGCTTATACAGTTTTTCTAAAACGGGGAAAAAGTGAAGAATGAAAAAATCCATTTCAAGAACAGATAGCTAGACACTCTTGCGCAAACAAATAAACAAACAAACAAACAAACAAAAAACAGGCGACGCAGTACAGCAGGTGGCCGGTGTTTGAGAGCACGGACACACCGGAATACCTGGTAAATGAATTTGTCCCACATGACTGCTGCACTTCAGGGGCTGTAACCTTCAGCAGATGGCAGACTGACTGTGCCGTCTGCGACTGCGCGCCGTCTTTAGCGCAGAGCGTGTTGCGCAGGAGAGAGATGGGACGAGCCGTAGGCTCTTCCCCTCGTTACTTTGAGGTCACCCTGCCCAAAATCTGATCCCGGCTTACAGGGCGCTTGGTGCTTTTAATGTCAGCGGCGCAGCCCCGTGAAAAAGAGAGGAAGTTACAGTATTGCAGGGGTAATTAGCTCAGAGGTGAGCAAACCTTCCATGCACTCATCCTGCACAGGGTCACGTGGGGGTCTGGGGCTGGGCAGCAGCCTGGAGGGGGGGGCCGGCTAAGTGCAGAGCCACACACTGTGGGCAAATCTGAGAGAAAATGCAACTCCACCCTTCAATCCGAATGAAAATGTTTACATAATAATAATAATAATAATGATAATAATAATAAAAATAAAAATAATGTGTAAGTAAAGATATTTTAAAGGTATTCCTGACCATTTGGTGTGTTTAGGTTGACAGTTATGTGTGTGTCAGGCCCCCCCCCCCCCAACAAGCAGAGATGACCCTGTCCCATAACAATGCACTTGGTGTGTTCGGCACTCAGTAAGTGAAGGCTGAGCGCTCTCGCCAGGGCCGTCCCGCGTGCGCCTGCGTGACTAAAGGCCACGGATGGGCCCCCTCCTGGAGGTGAGGGGAGGGGGGGGGGGGGGG
>JAODJW010000117.1:29410668-29427235 GCA_026777045.1 Hyperopisus bebe | reverse complement strand
TGTCATTCCTGCCATACAGGTCGTCATTTAGCAATCACACTGACGTATATTGACACAATATGGTCAACAGGTTGTTGAATCGTGTCGGCTGAAAACAAATAAAGCATGCAGTCTGCTCCGGGCTACGGCAAACAATACTAAAAGCAATACTAATAATACTAATAAGAATATTAATAATATACCTAAGTATGAGGCAGACAGCTTTCTGCCAAAAGAAGCAAAACCCTTAAAAATAAAATAGAAAAATAAACAAAAAAATACAAACTAAAAGCAAATGAAGGGTGATTTACTGTGACAAGCATAGATCTTTTGGAGACCACTCACAGTCATTCTTATTTTCTTACACTTACATAAGGACTGACTTTTTGAAAGAATACTTTGAAGACATACCTGTCCATTTTAGATGGGTATGCAAGTAAAGGTGTCTTTTTTATTTGAGGTGTGCCTTATTGAGTAATCATTTATAGCTAATGAAAGCATCTCCTTTAAACTCCTCCCCAAAGCATGTGAACATGCCCCTCCATGGAAACTGTACACATTAAGGCTAATTTGTCTGACATTTTGATAGCGGTTTATGGTGAAGACTTGGGTGTGGCCTTATTGTTCATCTATCTTGCAGCCGCAGATCCTGATCGGTGTCAAGGGGCAGATTAAGGTGGGACACCAGCCTTGGGCTCACCCCGGATGGGCTGCCAATCCATCATAAGGCACATATGTGCCCATATTTAATTGCACGTGACAGGCAATAAAAAAAACACCAATTAGGCTAAAATGCATGTCAATGGACCGCAGTAGGAAACAGGGCTTCCCGAATAATCCACATTACATGGGAAGAACAGCAGTCAGGGGCTGAAACCCCCAAAGCGGAAGGTTTCAAGATGGCAGTAGACCCCACTGAGCCATTAGCATTTTTTCCGTACCGTGTTTCCCTGTCACAATCATGTCAGCACACCTTAAAAACATTTTTCCCGATCAACTTACCATAAAAATACTGATATTAAGAAATTAGACCCAATAATGACTGAAAGTATCATTACTCTGGACTATTTTTAGGAAAAATAAATCCCTCCACATTTCTCGGGCATGTCTGAGTCAGGCTTCTGACAATAAATCGCGCACTTTTCTCTGGTCCGGCTATTAAAACAGCATTTGTGGATCTGCTCTCGGGTGTGCTTCAGAATTGTGCGATTGGCGATGGCCCCTTTTGCCAAACCGCCATCTTGGTTCTGACCACCTGAGTCTTTACAGCTGGATGGATGCACACTGGTGCTGAGCTCTTTCCTCATGTGTTGCTGACACTACCAGACACTCACAGAGACTTTTGATAAATGCCCCGGGCGTCTGGAATACAGTGGGATGACACCCTGAGCTTGGCTACATTGCAGTAGATGTTCCTTTAGAGCCTCCACTCTTCAGAGGAACAAAATAATGTATCTTTTTTCAATTCAAGATGCTTTTAGGGCAGTAACGACTATTTTCCACTGATTTATCCATTTATTTTATTTTGACAAACTGTACGTCATTGCAGAGCTTCAGATAACGGACGCCGGCTTTTCACCACTATACAATTTTCACCCACAATTCGAAAAGCAGATTAGTAGTATGGCTAAAATATTAATGAGAAGCGTATTGCGATGCCCAAAAGTCTGTAATATGCATAAATTCAGCGCATCATTATTCAATTCAATTCAATTCAGTTTATTTTTATATAGCGCACTTCACAACAGAGTTGTCCCAGGGTGCTTTACACTAACAGAGACTTTTGATTATGCTTGTTAAACAAAGTTAGCGGACCAAACCAGATCCAACTATTTTAGTAAATCATGGGAGTGATAAGCACTGAAGTGGCAATGAATAAATGGACAGTTCAATAGCCACAACTCTGTGGTTAACAAGGTCAAAGACCTCAGTGGTGTGGCGATACTTTTCGCAAAGTCGGACACGTTCTTGTTCGGTAAATAGCTTTCATTTTTTATTCAGTTCACAAATTATTTTTTTTTTTTTTATTTAATGACCATTTTCCTTTCAGTTTTAGTTCAAGATTACACTAGCTTCAAAAAGACCAACACATACACCAGCACCATCAATCAACATAGAAGCAGCCCAAATTTTAGCTTAAACATTTTCACAAACACTTATTCCATGGAGATTCTAAGGTAGCAGGCAGACAACTTTATGGCTTTAATAATGAGTGTATTTAGCAGCTACAAGGACAAAAGTTATTTAAAAGTTCTCCGTACTAATTGTAATCTAAAGAGCGTGAATAGACAACACTTAAGGTGGTTTTTACTCTGGCAGCCCATCATCCAGAATAGTGCCTTTGTGTTTCCGCTTCAGGCGTTCATGCGCATACCTAGCGGCACATGATACGCCAACTTTGCACAGTGTACAACTGAACTACTCCCATAATTACCTAGTGATACTAAAGGAAAACATTTGTTATAATGAAGTGTTTTAAAAACCTTAAAGTTAGTTTCACCATAATTAAAAAAAGAAATGAAAAAAACAATGCATTGATTTAAAATATTGATATTTCAGGACTGACGTCATTGACAACGTGGACTAATCGCTGCAGTCCCAGATGCTTTATCTGGTTGCTACATTTTTAGCATTAGGGCTTATATGTCCTTTCAAGATTTCCTTTAAACAATGTTACTATTGTTAACTCAGTGTAGTTATGCCCAAGCCTTGTTGTGCTTTGCCTGATCCTCTGGTTCACAGCTAACAGCTCAGCTCCGAGCATCCTGATGACAACTCTGACATCAGCCCTGCACCTACACCACTGCTGAACCGGAAACGTTAAGGAGGGGAAATAATGACAAGAAAACACTTAGAGAGTGTTTGTCAAATGCGCTGAAGCCTGTCAGATTCATTGTTTCCTGTTGTGGTGGGGGGGGGGGGGGGGGACAGGGGGGGGGATATTATTCTTGGCTTTGATGTTATTTTTCTTGTCTTTGTGTGATTCTTTTTATTTCTGCCTGGTTTTCATTAGCCTTTGTAAACAGACCACAGGAACTGGAAACTAAGATGTATCTGTCTGGGGAGTGAATTTATGGAAGATTTGGCTGGGATTGAGGGGGGTGGATTTCATCTGTGTGTGTGTGTGTGTGTAATCCATCCCTAAAACCTTATTGTTTTTCCTGAACCAGTGCATTGCTATTGCAATTTTACCCATTCGTACAACTTGATGTCGTGTCAGTTGTTATAGGTTAACTAGGCTGGTGGAGGCTACGGAATAATTCTTGAGACCCCAATCTTGGGCTGTTGTGTCCTTAACTACCCCAAACGGCAAGATTAACAACAACATTTAATAAAAGCAAACAGATAGCCAATGGCGGACATTAAATGGAAATACTTTCAAAATACATTTCCTTGATTCCTTACTGAAATATTTAATCGATAAGCCAATTGGCAGTGTAATCTCAGCTGTGGAGTAACTTTCTACTCATGGAATAATTTATTCCACACTCTCCCTGTGCACATATGACACTGAACAGAACAGAAAACACCCTTGAGCTGTCATGACAGTGAACCGAACAGATTAAAATATGAATGAAATAAGAACAGTGTCCGTCGGGGCAGTATTATTTAGCTAGCAGGTACAGGTGAATGCGAGTAATCATAACACGGCATCTCTGTCATGTTTGAGGTGAGACACGCTGTAAAAAGTGTGTTCAAGGCTAGCGACGCGAGAGCGTGACATGGTCTCGCACGACGGGCAGGTGAGCGTCGTCTGAGCACATGACCCATGAAGGCAGCTGTTGGTGTCTCACTTCAGCCCTCAGCTGATCACCAGCTTGGGGCTTCGCCACTTACGCATCTCCTCCATCATTTTATTGTTACCTAATCCAAAGTGTGTTTTTTTTTTTTTGTTGGTGATACTCAAGAGCTCATTGCCATCACCAACCAATCAAGTGATACATGCAAATTTGACCTCTGTGTATGGCTGTAGCCTCATGCATCCAAGGGCGGGGCTTCAGGCCCCGCCCCTAACTGCAAGGGTGTGCAGTTTGCACATTCTCCCTGTGTTTGTACTCAGTTCCCCCCACAGACGAAAAGCATGCAGACGGAAAAACTGGCATCTCTAAGGTGCCCTAAGTGTCAGACTGTGGCCCCTGCCATAGGGCTCCTGGGTTTGGCTCCAGGCTCCCCATGACTGGGACAGAATAATCATGACAAAAATGCAAGAACGATGACATATCCTAATAGGTGTATTTGAAATCTTACAACAGGAAACATTTATGACACAAAGGCAGAAAAAAAAATACCCTCACACCGTCTTGTGTATATGAATAACGACTCTGTTTGGGGAGTTTGTTTGGTTTCTTCAGACTGTGATGTATTTCAGCCTCAGCGCAGCCTCAGGCTGAACCCAGTGACCCTCCCCAGGAAGGTTGACAATTGAAATGGACTCATCAGCACGCCTGATTAAGAGGTTCATGAGGCAAGTGAGCCACCAGGAGATGCTCCAATAATCGGTGACACTCGCATAGGTGTATGGATCCAGTTGCAGGACAGCAAATTAGTGAAAGGCCGAGGAACGCATCTCTAGGGTGTGGGGTACATGGCAGGCAAACAAAACGCTGCCTACCGTTAAATGTGCATATTATTATTATTATTATTATTATTATTATTATTATTATTAGGGCTGCCACTAACGACTCTTTTCCTACTGATGAATTTATCGACTATTTTACCGATTGGTCGATTAATCTAAACAATTAATTTTCCGCCAGAAAATTAACTTGACCTTTTAATTTTATTTTCACAAATCAAACTGTAAGTCATTGCAGGGCTTTGAATAATGGACGCTGGGTGTTTCGGTGCTACACAGACATTATTTTCTCCCTCACTTCAATAAGCAGATTAGTAGCATGCCTAAAATATTGACGAGATGCGTTTTGTGATGCCCCAAAGTCAGTAATCTATAAATTTGGCACATCCATATGCTTATTTTAAAAAGTTAATGGAGCAGGCCACATACTGCTGTTTCGGTAAATCATGGAAGCGATAAGGATTGAAGTGGCGGTGATGAAAGGGACAGCTTTGCAACCACGAAATCTTTTACTAGAGGAGATATTGTGGTTAAACAAGGTAAAAAGATGGTGGTGATGTGGCAATACTTTTTGCAGTTTAAAGTCCGACACTTCTTTTGCGTAAATATAGTTTTCATGTTTATTTCAGCTCATGGTTTTTTGTTTTTTAATTTCCTGTCCGTTTTCCTTTCAGTTTTAGTTTACGACAACAACACTGTTCCCAACAAGCCCAATACGCACAAACACACACACCGGCACCATCAACGTAAAATAAGATCAGATTCTAACCTAAACATTTTCCCAAACACTTCAATGTAAATTCTAAGGTAGCAGGTAGACAACTTTATGGAGTATATTTAGCATATTTTATTGTTGTTGTTGATGTTGTAGTTGTTGTTGGTAGTGGTGGTGGTGTTTTGTTTTGCTGTTATTATAGGAAGTTCGAGTTATATAATCAAGTTTTTTATATAATTTGGGAAATTATTATTAGTGGTATACCAGATATGGCCATCGCAGTTCCAAAAAAATCTTTAGCTGCTGACTTGAGAAGAGTAAATTTAGTTTTGTTAGCTGAGTTGCAAAGGAGATGATATTGCTGCATCAGAAGTCAGAAGCACAATTTTTATTCATAGCTAACACATGCATTAAATTAATTTCAATTTGATACTTAATAAATCATTGCAACTCATATGTAACTTAATATGCAATACATCGTTTATTTATTTATTTATTTTTGGGTGCTGAAAGTACTAAGTATTGGCTTAGCTACAACGGAATGGAACAAATTTCTATGTTCACACCGCAGAGGTTAAGCAGTTACCCTCTTGTTGCCGCTGTGTATAAATCCACACAAGGCTACATGTATTGGTTAAATGGCTCAGCTGAAACCCCATTGGTTGGTCAGCTGGCACTGGTTAAGGGATAGACCAAATGACAAAAACAGCAATGAAATTATGTTCAAACACAGAGTGTCCCACCCATACCCATTGTCTAGTAAGAAAATATGAAATCACACCAAGTTATTATGATATAAGCTGGTAGTTTCACTGATGGTGGTCCTCTGCAATAGAAGCATCAAACTCAGCTTCGGGGGTGGTGCATGTCTGCCACTGTTCAGTCTGTTCATTCTGCTGACATAATTGGCCTTATTACTGATTACTTATCCATACAATTTGCACTGATAAGTTTCCCTGAGAATTTAGCGCTGCAATAAAAGCCATTCTTCAATACGAGGCATGCACAGACAGCAGACTGCATTCTTGACGTGTGTGAAATTGAGCGAGGTTGGAATAAAATTATATGCAGACTCTGTGCGCTATTCCTCTGGTTTACATGTTTCTGATTTTACTTTAATTTATGGGGAGTCTTGCGATTGATTGGCTTGGGGTGTGTGTGTGTGTGTGTGTGTGTCCTCATGCATTTGTGTGGACATGCCAAACAAGCCCAAACATAGATTCTCGCTCCCGAAAAATGTGACTGACAGGCATATCTTTCAATTCTGGCAAGAAGTTTTGCGAGGCTGGGGTTAGCCCGTCATGTCACTGGCACGCCTGCAGCTAATATGCTAAATTTGCTACGGACGGGGAGTCCAAGCGGGGCAAAAAAAAAAAGAAAAGAAAAAACTGCTATGTGCCGACTAATTAGCCTGAGCAATTAATTACGCCATTATGCAAATGATGGCTGAGTAATTTGGCCTGTTACCCACTTGGGGGGTGGGAGGCTTGTTTGGGATGAGCAGCGCCCAGGTGTCCGGGTTCACGGCGACTCGATAAGGGCAGCTACCTGGCCAGAGTCACCCATGGCCGCGTTGCCTGCAGAGCCTTAATACCATGCTGAATTACCAGCTAATAAGACCACAGATGGGACCATGACATCTCTCTCCCTGCATTAGCATCCCTGTGCTACGTGTACAGAGCAAAGCAAAACGAATCGTATATCATTCATGTGCTGCTCTCAACCCCTCCCACCAAATAGATGGAAAGTTAAGAGGTCCGAGATTCTCAGCAGTGAGTTTGTTGCGCCGTATAATGACTCATCGCAGACTCTTTCCGTATAGATCAGAGATTTTTAAACTAGATTTCTCGATTTCTGTGGTCCATCTTGTCTCACGGCACGATTAAAGTCAGTCTAACACTTGCGCTGTCATAGATTGATAAACACACAGGGTGTCATCTGCATTGAGCGCTAAGCGGGTGAAGAGCTGCTGGAAAAGTGGTTCTGGAAGATGAATGGATGATTTATACTAAAACTAAAAAAATTTCAATTAAACGCCAAATGAACTGCCTTTCTATGAGAGCCTTTACTTCAATAAAAGGACTGAAGCTGACTAGCAAAAACCCTTGATGACTTGAATTTGACAAGTAGCACAGAGAGAGACTGTGGTGTTTAATACGCTGAACCAGAAGAGGCAGGGAAGGGGACAGCAACAAACGAAAGTGTCAAAATTTGAGACTTCTTGACATTTATAGTTTTTTGACTGCATTCACAGATCTTTGTGGAGACCTGAAAAATGGTCCCCACAACATCAAAGTAAGTTTTTTATCACATTGTGGGGCTCATAATCCACACACGCACACACACACGCACACACACACTCCCCAGTGTAACATATGAAGGCCTGTAGAAGGGGAAGAATCATGTGTCACCATCACACAACATTGATTTTTTTTAACCACTAGTGACAGAATTAATGAAGCTTTGAAACCCAAGGTGGGCGGAATTACTAAGCTCTGTCAATCATTGCACGGTTCCACTCAAATTTGAACCACAAAGGTAACCAATGGGAATTCAAGCAGCCGGTGACTGACAGTTCAGATAGATCCCACCCACCATGATTTTAAAAGCACTATTTACAGCTATTCATTTATGTTTAACGTCAAATTTGTAGATATATGAAGTGATCGCATTTCATGACCACCAATGATAGGACTTACGGTGAATTTTACACACCGGGCTGTGTCCAATTCGACAAACAGAATTTGAAGGTTTCATAACCTCATTTAACAGTGAGAAGGAGAAAAGAAAACGGCTGGGGCACACCAACAAAACAACGCAATGTCTGTGCTTCTTAAGCCTCTTTCCAGCCTTCTTAAAAGGTTTCTGATAACCGCTTGGGCTGACGAGGACCCACATACTGGCTGAGAAAACAACCTAGCGGTTGGAAGGAAGTTTAAAGGAAGGAAGCCCCAGATGACCGAGACCAAGCACGCCTGCCTGCTAACCGCTAACGAGGATGCTCCTAGCCAATATTTGCCCTCATAATCGCTTCTCGTTGCTGCCCAAAAAGGCTTGTGGAAGACGTTGGGTGGCGGGAGGGAGGTAACACGTTAAATGCTAGAAAGCATTGCTAAATAGAGACAAATAGCAGGTGCTGCAAAAGAAATAAATAAAAACTACTTTGTTAAGCACCTCAGGAAAGTTAGTTCAGCTTTGCCGCATGCAGGTCTGTAGGAAGTGAGATTCCACCGCTGCCTTTTGCAGTCTGCCTTAGTTTGCCCCCTTTTTCTGCGGACACCCTTGGCTGGTACAAGGTACACCAACCACTTTGACAGCGGCTTCAAAAGGCGCGGCGCTTTGCTTTGATCTTTTCCGCTCAACTCTGCTTGAACCTGTTTTATTCAAATTGCACCTCCCCTCTCCTTTTGAAGAGGTAAAGTAAAATTCCTTGCCCCCCCCCCCATAATTCCAGGAATCCGTTCGCTTTTAACTGTGTGCAATACCACAAGTGTAGTACAAATATGGCAAATTAAATATTCACAATATGTCTTGTGTGTGGTTTTTTTTTTCCTTTTCCCGCTGTCTGGAAATTTGCTTTTCTTGCAGTAACTTTCATACTGTGGTTTCCTCTGCGGTAGCAGAACTTAATCAGCAAGAAGAAACAGATTAAAAAGAAAACAGGGTGTGTTTGCGGTGTAACGGTCCTTTGGGTTTATGGAGAATGATTTTTCTATGAAACGACTCGTCCAATTTGTTGTTTGCATATCAGTGGGACAGTTAGTGGTCTTGCATGATGATTTTTGATTGTATAATGATGTATGAATGATTGCTGTAAGATTATAACTTAGGTGTCAGGATTTGGAATATGCACAGGGGGTCATAGCTGTGAGGTTACAGCGTAGTTCTAGCTAGTTATTAGTGGGCTTCTGTCATGGTTATGGGTCATCACTATGTCACAACTACCCACATGTCAAGTAGAATTGAGACTAGCACTTATTTCTCCTCCTACTGCACCATCAGCATTGACCACATGCATGTGGTTGCCCCCCTGTAATTTCAGCACCTGATAATGAAGTCATTCCTCCTGTCCACTAGGGGGCAGCAGAAGTAGGAAAGCTCCAGGAGGGAATACTCTCCTCGAATCAGTTTATGTTGACTTTCCCTTTCTCAAACCTCTCAGCCTGCTATGTGCTTCTCCTACAACTGCACCATATGCCTGGACCATATATGTGTTGAAGCCACTCCCCCCTTTTGAAAATTACTATGTAATAATGCAGTGATTCCTCCTGACCACTGAGAGGCAGCAGAGGTAAGCCAGTCAGGGCAGGTAAGCCTCTTCTCAAACCAGTGTATGCCACCCTTCTTGTTCTCACACTTTAGAACCATCTCTGGGCTTTGTTGCTCCAGTTAGGAATTGAGCCGTCCCTGTGTTTCATGGATCTGGTCACGGATCACTGGATGTGACACCCTACTCCAGCCCTCCCATGATGGAGATATATTGAGATATCATGCTGGCTATTATCTTAGCTCTTTTAGAGATGTTTACTTTGTGCTTGTAGGAGGCAGAAGCTCTGGAAATGTTAAGCATATGAATACAAGATTGAATAATGCATATTATGCAAGATACCATACAATATTATGTCGTTTGAGTGTTTTTTCGAATGCAAATTATGCGGACGTTTTTATAGTAACTGTCATAATGGCTGCAATACTGTCACTATTTTCAAATGATTCATATTTTTGATTAAATTTGCACAACAGGTTACATTTTTGGCTCTGGAATTTTACTTCTGTAATGTTCCATCAACTGTTATCTTGTCACCCAGTTGCAGGTTTGACAGTTTGGTCCCCAGTCCGCGACCGGTGTGGGTGTGGCTCCTGGAATGTTCTGTATGGAAGTCTGTGCCCCCCACCCCCCCACACCCCATTACTTCTTGGGTTGGAGTCCATCTGGGGGAGATGAGTCCCTCTCCCCGCAGCTCACCCCTACACTTGTGAGGCTGACTCTACCCCGCGTGGGACTCATTCCGTTTCATAACAGCCAGTGAAGAAAAAAAAAAGAAGAAACATGATTCCCAGAGTGTTTGGACTGATTACAGCGACATGAAAGAGCAGCTGAAGGCTTTTGAATGGGCCTTGCTGTGCGGAGTCTTTACGGCCGGGGGAACAGTGACTGCTTTCTGCTCCATCTCCTTCCCTCTATAGCAGGAAGGCTGCCGGGAGGTTTGAACACTCTGTTTATGTCTATTCAGTCTATTCTGGGCAACGGATGAGGGGTCGCTTCTGAGCTGGAGGTGCGACTGCCACCGAGCCCCTGGCCCGACTCGAGCAACGGCCGGCCAGCCCGCAACGCTTGACGAATGTTTTCAAAACGCTACCCCCCCCCCAACCTCATCCTCACCCCGAGACAGAAGGATAACCCCCCCCTCAATAAATAATGAAATGACCCTCAACTTGGCCTGCATTACTGATTGCTGCCAAGACAATAGGCTCCAGACTGTGTCGTCATCTTCGGAGGCCCCCATGAAACCGGAGGAATCTTATCGACGGAGGTCGGATGCATAATGTAGGGCTCTAAAGCTACAGATACATCCCCACATTCACTAATGTTAGGAGGTGTGCAGGTGAGCTCACCGGGTGACATCTGTGCAGAAAGCTCCTTGGATCTGCTCCATTTGCTGCTGAATGCCTGCTTCTTCCCTATAGTGGTTCTCGCTGGGTGTCGGAGGTCGACGAGGTGCTGGGTTCTTATTGCGAAGCTGAGGGGGATATAGGCCTCGAACCATATTCCTTATGCGGCTCTACTGAGATCACTTGCATGAGAACAGAACCAGATACGCAAAAAGGGAATTTTGAGATACGATCGCTTGATGTGAGATACTGAACAGCACGGGATGAACTCAGTTTAACGGTCACCATGAAAATGGACCGTCCACATCCCGTCCTAGTGCACGATGACATAACATCCACATCCACTTTTATCCAGATTGCCGTAAAGGTTGATCCTGTCTATATTGAGGTTTGTAGCATAAAAAACCCTCAACGAAACAGATATAAGACACCTAAACACCGTGTTCTTAGTCCTGCTGGCTGACCGTATGTTCCTTCTGCGGGTCCCGCTGAAATTAAACCGAAGGCGGCGGATTGGCATCGGGCTGGGTGTCATGGAGAGGACACGCTGTTCAAAAAGGAGATTTCTCTGGGGACGGAAGCGTGCCCGCCGCTTTTCTCTCCTCTGGCGTGGCCGCGTCACAGGTACACGGGGTAAGTGCGAGAGCGTGAACGGGCTGTGAGACGGGTGCGAGCGACTCTGTCTTCCGCCCGCCCGCTCCACCGAGCTGATCCCGTAGCTGCCTCCCGCGCAGAGCATTTATGCAGCCCAGACTGTGTAGTTTTCAGGGGCACGCGGAGTGCAAGGAAAGGAAGCTGATATAGATCATGTTTGTTACTGCACCGCTTATTACGCACTTTGGTTCAGTGGGCAGTGCTGTAGCCAAACACCTCCAGAGTTGGAAGCTTGAATTCTGCCCCTGTCTCTCTGCGTGTACATTGCATGTTCTCCTGACCTTCCAACAAATGTATGCCCTCTGATAGACTGGAATCCCAAATAGGGAAATCCTGACTGGCATCCCGAATAGGGGAATCCCGACTGGCATCCCAAATAGGGGAATCCCATGCTTCCTTTGATAGGCTACATGCTTAAGGTGACCCAGAACTGGACAAGCTGATATCAAAAATGGCTATAGCACTATTTTATAAATATGTTATGCAATTAATCGTGTGCTTAGATGTGGAATATATAAAAACCTCATTTCATGGTTTTTTTCCCTGTACTACATTTTGAGAATTGACAAAGAAGTTAATATTGATTAATAACTATTCCTGAATTTAGAATTTATATAAATCTTCTTCTGTTGTTTTGCTGATTCTTTATTTTAATGTTTATTATACAAGTTTGATCTAGAAAGAGTTGGACTCAAGGTTTCATTACGTTTCTTAAGAACTAGAAAGTTTAAAGAAATGGGGGTCACTTTTATGAAAAGATGAAGTGGAAAAATGGACAGATCCAAGACAAAAGAGCAGACACAAGGTCACCGTGAAGCTGGGGAGATTTCAGAATGAGCCAGTGTGTCCTTCAGAGTCTAGCATAGACCTGACTTTCACTCTATTGGAAAGCGTATGCGTAATCTCCGAGGGAACAAATGTTCATACCACACAATCGATGTGCAAGTTCTTCATGGATCCAGCAGTTACCAGAAGTTACCTCAGAGACATTCCCGGAAAGATCCAAGTTCTTATTGCTGAGACCTAGAAGTGAGCTTACATGAAGTACAAACTAGCGCCATCCACAGATTCTGGAACTGAATAAAATGTGTCTGCATCACTATCAATCTCTACGAAAGTCGTGATGGAATACCATGGTGTGACCTGGTTACTATAGGGGCTTAGCATTGGTGCTGTGTACCACCTGGGTCAAGAGTTCAAATACATTTTGTGAGTGTTTGACTTTCATGTTCCCCTCTGTTTTTGTGGATCTTCTCCCAAAGACAGGTGCATTGATGGCCCTACACTGACCTGCGTGATAGTGATTGAGTACTGCGGGAGAAGCTGGTACTACCCTTTGGGTTTCCTGGGTGCCTCTTAGAATGATGCTCCAGGTCGCAATGACCCTAACAGAATAAGCGATGGCTGATCATCGGTCAGGGACAAGAGGGAGGGTCTAAACACTTCTGAAGGGCAGCGATTACACCTACTTGTGGGTATGTCCAGTTGAACCAGTACGGGGCAGCTTTGCTCTCTGCCCCACAGCTGGGTGCCTTCTGCAGCTTGGCACTGACTGGGTTGGTATCCCCAAAACAAACGGCTTGCAGGATCTTGCAGATGCCACCAGATGAACATTCTGTCACATCCTGAATGGACTCTGAAGAGTGGAAGTCACGACAGAGCCCCATCCGCATTGATGTGCGGTGATGTGAAAGCCGCGACAGAGCCCCGTCCGCATGGATGTGCGGTGATGTGAAAGCCGCGACAGAGCCCCATCCGCATTGATGTGCGGTGATGTGAAAGCCACAAGGGAAATTCAGAGGGACCAGCTCACATCAGTGCTGTTATGTGCAATTTGCTGCTCTTCATTAGCACCTTCATACTGACCCTGAATGCAATACAGATTTCATTTAACATTCTGGATAAAGGCAAAGGCCACAACGTTGCAAAGGTTTCACAATAACAAAATTTTATTCATATTGTATTATATTATATATATTATATTATATTTCCTGGTAATGAAAATACTTTTTTGTCAAGAAAATGTTTTCAGAAGGATCATTAAAATAACTGTTTATTTAATGTTCGTGTTACGTAATGACGATGCCGCCTTCCATAACCACAGATATTAAAGCAGAATGAGGTGTATGATAAGGAATATCATGGGATATTAGGGTCTTTTTGAGGACTCTTACCCATGGAGATTGGAAGCAGGTCATGGAGAGAACAGTAATGCCAATGGAGGCGTTTGATACTGGCCGAACACACATACACACACGTTTGTATTCACATCTTTGTGGGGACTCTCCATTAATCTCTATGGGAAAACCCTAATTCAAACTATGACGACCTTAACCTCTACCCAGCCTTTAACCATAAGTAACCGAACAAAATACAAGACATTTTCAGTTTTTTGATTGCTGTCACTGATATTTTTTTTTTTATTAAGTTTCCCATTGTGGGAAACGATCTTCACAATATTAAAATAACAGAGAATAACAAAATTCCTCACCAACACAACCTAGTATATACTAGCACCATCATTATAAGCCATTTTCTCCTAAATGTGTTTGTTTTACCTGTTTTTTATTCATATTTTCACCCTTCATTTGATCAAATATTAAAATTTCTGCTCTTTTTTTTCAAAGATTATAGATAGACTGCATTTTTCCTAGCAGTGCATTAAATAGATGCTAAAGCTCTATATGGTTTCATCAGTCCTGCAGTCTATAAACTGTCACAGGTCCCGCAGTTTGACGCTGCCTGTATCCATCCTGAATGGACAGGAAGTTTCCCAGCCAGCCATGGTGTATCTGCCAAGTATAACCATCCTGCTGCCACAATTTCAGCGTCTTTCCCTACCTGAGTGACCAATCACAGGCCTCGTTATTAACTTTGTGCCCCCCGATGTCGTCAGAGATGGCCGCCGTATCGTTGGCAGCTGAGAGCTAACACTGTGGCCGGTGAGTCTCCCTCACGCCAAATAGGATGTGGTAAATCCTTAAAACACCCCGGTGAGCTTCCTTCACCAGGCGGCGGTGATGACGGCATAGTCTGCTTGGCTGTCTCCCTCCCTTGCCATCAATTACGAGCTATAAAAACCGATCGCTGTAAAAAAAAAAAAAAAAACAGAGGCAACAGCTTAAAATCATTTGAGGAATGCTAGGAATGCATTAAGTTTATAACATATTTAATAAGATGAATCAGGTCTTTAGAAGAAGACTGGTTGATTGCCGTCTTTTGAGGACACAAGTCGTAAGAGAAGCCCACAGGAAACGGGGATTGCTGGGCCAGTGAATCTGGTAGCTCTGCTCATAATGGAGGTATCATACCTTCCTGTTCAGTGGGGTAACTTTCTAAAGTGCCCTTTATAACCTTTCATGAGCGAGGCACGTGACAGTCAGGCTGGTCACAGGCTGTGGACGTGATGAAAAGGTGAGAGTTTGCCCCACGGTGTGCGATCACACGTCATGTGACTGTCGGCCAGACAAAGCACTTTCCTGTCCCATGTGGTCACAGCCATTAAAGCCTCTGGCTCCATCAGCCAGAGATCACAGAATCCAGACCAGTGTTTAGATGCTGCGCTGCTTCTGTGCTTGCTGGTTAGCTACATCACTACTTCCTGCTTAATATACGTACAATGTGAAATCCATTCTAATGTATAACCATTCATTACTCACAAAACTAACCACTTTACCACCACTTCACTCCTTTCATGCATCCCGCCATCTATCCATCCATAGCTTCCACCAATGCTCTTTATTTATTTAACTTGATGCACTTTATGAACTTTTTGATGCTTACGCTCTTGCATTATCCATTATCAGGTGCTTGGGCTGAGTAATGAATGAGCAACCTTTTCTAGTTAAAGAACCTGAGAGCAGCATGAAAGCTAGACTAGTCCATATATATTTCAGGCTAAGAAATCCTTGGAAGAATAAGTGGACTTCTGGAAGTCTTACTCAATAGCACCATATTATGTTGTGTGCTTCTTTCAAACACCCGCCGTCACCATGGCAATATAATTGAAAATCATTATTTGAGTCAAACAAGTATTGTTGAACTGAGTATTCACAAGGCCTGTGTATGTTTCTTTTCTCTCCACCTCTTCTTCTTCCAGGAAAAAAATAGGGCAAATCTTCTCTGTAGCGTTGCAGTCTAGATTATAGAGTGGTCCATCATGAGAGATTTATTACATATTTCATGGCTGTAAATATTACGGTGATGAGTTTGTTGATGCTTCCATTGATCTGTTGTGCATGTTGCTTCTCAGGGTCACTGGATGCGTGTGGATTTGCATAATGCCCTGGGCAAGGTCCTCGGCATCGACCAACCCGTCTGAGGGGGCCCTAGGCATCGATCGCATCCTTTCTTCACGTGAGAGACGGGAGTTTACCGAACACGGCCGGCTTGTTGCTGCGTGATGCTTTGTTGGGTTTCGCAGGTATCCGGGGAATTTGGGACGAACCAACACAGGCACAGGTGCAGTCCCGCCCAATTATTCTGAAATTCCTCACTTCTGACCTCACTACCGCAGCACCTCAACCACAACGATTTGTTTGTTTGTTTGTTTGTTTGTTTATTTGTTGGTTTATCAGCTTTTATGGTCTTTATGGCATTTGTATTTGTCGCAGTATGTTTTGTTTGATTTTGAACTGCACTTTGCTCGACCTTTGTTGTTTTAAATGTGCTCTAAAAATAAATTTTGATTTGGTTAAATTCGAACAATGACCTGTATGGGCTGAAAGTGAAACTAATAAGGGGAGGATGCTATCTGCAGTCTTTCGGTGCGGCCTGCGGCGTCAGGCTCTGTGTTTCACCGCCCGTTTCCAGGCTTGCCCGTCCTCTCCTTCCCAAAGTGGCTGACTCTCTGCGAGTGAACCCTGCACTTTTCGCGGTGGCCTGGTTTTACGCGTACAGAGAGGTACGCTGGCTGTGTCGCCTCCGCAAGGTGACTCCTGCAGCCACTGCTAATTTGGGAGGGAGAGAGAGAGTGAGAGAGAGAGTGGGAGAGAGGGAGCGGGAGAATGGGCTCCTGGGGATGGGCGGGC
>JAODJW010000117.1:29370453-29403342 GCA_026777045.1 Hyperopisus bebe | reverse complement strand
GTGACGGGGGGGGGGGTGATGGTAGCCCCTGGTCTTTGTGACAGGGTAAGCAGAGGCCATATACTGGTGCTTGAATCCAAATGCTGCCAAAAAAACACAGAAACAGAGTGACCCTGAGAAGTAGGTTGGCTTCCAGCAAACATTTTATTTGGTGCTTTGAACCTGCGTTCCTTAAACCCTTAGAACAGAAAAGCAGAGGTCCACTTTAAGACAAAGACGTTCAAGTAAATTTTTATCAAAAGCTGTACATGGAACATTGCATCAGAGAGAAGCATGAGGTTAGACAGTAAAAAGATTGGAGGCTGCGACGCCGAAAATGTTTGTGATCTGAACTTAAAGGTAGAACAAAAACGTAACATTTATTTTCAATAGCTAGAGGATCAGAAGTTGCCAAATAAATTTTTATATCATTTTAGGTTAGGAATAACCAAAGAATGTAAAAGAAATGGACACACCTTTAATCACCTAAGCACACTCTGCTTGCGGGAAGCTTTCCATCTCACGGCATATGAGAATATTCGCTGTTCTGCTGTCAAGCCATTCGTACCATCTGAACTGCTCCAGCGTAATTATCCAAATATTCGGCTAAGCAATCAGCCTTTGATTTGAGACGAAGCCAACTGTTCTAGATGGGATTGTTCTGTTCGTACTGCTCTGCAATTTGTTACTGCATACTGATGCTCAGATTATAGACAAGAGTTCAGAAGCAGCAAGGAAAATATCCCACTTTCTATGTGTCATTTTACTCCGAAACAAATAATTCCATGTTATTTCACCCTTTTCCTTTTCATTATAATAGCAAAGCAATCTTCATACCACTTTTTCAGATTAAAAAAAACCAAGCAACTTCAAAGTTTTATAGTATCTGCTGACTTGGGCAAACATAAAATGAAAAGATAATTTTTCCAAAACAAACCCATCGTGAGAAAGATATTTAATATTTATCCAAAATCAATCCTCCTTTAATTGTTATGCCTATATATAAAATTGATTTGGCATTTACAACTAGTAGTTCCAATGATATTTGCTATCCTACATTGGCCCTGCCCCCTTTAAGTCCTTAGCCAATGAGTGCACGGGGAGCAGCCACATGGCCCAGCGTGCTTCAGGTTATCCTTCTCTTTCCTCATGCTAAAAGGTAAGATGGTTCTTCGGATCCGTTTGAGCCTGAAGTGTTTAGAGTCTTTCAAGAGGAGGCGGCCACAGGCATGGGAGTGATCCTTCCTGTCCATTCACTCCCGAGCAGACCCTCCAGAGAACGCCTTATCAGCCGATTGATACATTAGCCTTTAGCGCCTTAATAGGATCCATTTATCTCCGCACACTCCTCCTTTAATTTTACAGGCTCTAAATGATGTATTTAAATGCCTGCGGAGATTGTGGTGTGCAGCGGCGCTGGACTGTAATCCAGTACAATGTAAAACGACCACTCATAGCTCGTCAGCGGCTCATCCCTCCCCGCTTCATCTTCAGATGGTCTGGGCAGCTTACGCTGCAGACAGTGCAGGTCCGATTCACGCAGGAAATACGAGACACAGGTTTGTGGTTATGAAGCAAGATAGCAAACAGCATTTAAACAGGTAAACACGGCTATAGCGGCAGCAGTATTGCAAACCACAAATCCACGTTATGTTGCCTGTAAGAGCCGCTGGCTCCTGCTGCTTCTGAGAGCTCAGATAGGTGCCCAGTTTTGTAAAGCGTCGTTAATAATTTCGAACTGATTGGCCACTTTATATAAACACATTCTGATGAGTTATTCTGGTTCTAGCCAGCGGGGAGTTTCCTTTCTTGCAGCCTAATGGAATGATATCACAGCAGAAAACTGTCTTTTATGTCAAGCAGGCTGCTCTTGTCCACAGAGAGTTCTGATCCATTCTCAGGGGCACAGAAAGAGATGGAGTGTGATGCCTCTTGTTGGAGAGTCAATGATTAACAAAGCTAATTTGTTTTCTTTCCACTGCTAGTCAGCTGGTGGGCATTTGATTTAGTTTCTGCCCTTTTTCTGTAACCTCAGTTTTACATCTTCATACATTAACACCACTGATGATCAATTCATATGTAGACCGCTTTTACAACGTTCTTGCCGAAAGTTAGAGATACACATATTGAATGCATTTGTGACGTCACCCATGGCTTGTCCATTGTATATAATATTTTTAAGCTTTTTTTAAAATTATTTTTTAGGGCTTTGCCATGAATGTTGGCATTCAAGGTTGACGTGGCGTGCTGCTTCAGTTTCTGATTCACTGGAGAGCTACTGGGAAGCTGCTCATGACTGGAATGCTAAGTGATTTCTATTTGTGATGATTACCCAGAACAATAAATCTGTAATAACCTTCCTCCACTCCCATGAAGGATAATAGAGGAGATGTCTTCTCATTAACCTTAATTCTCCTGTGTCCTCCTACACCATGGTCTCCAGACAAAGATGGATCCGGTGTTCTTCCGGTTGACGTGGGGCCGCACGCAGCGGTTGTGAACGCGTTATGGTCGACCGATAGATGAGGCCTGGTCCTTTAATTGTTTAATTCTTGAAAATCGATTCTGTCCAGGTAATTAAAGGCCATGAATGGATAATCATTATGTGGTGACTGGTGAAATGTGAAAGTCTACGTCCGTGTTCATTTTTACGTCTTTATTACCGTTTAATTGTGTCAGGTCCAGTGCTGGACTGGCTTACATTTGCTTTTGCCTGGCTAGATGTGTCATCTGGAAGATTTGAATGTGGAGAAGGTTTTAAGGTCATCCATGCATTTCTGAGCCTGGAGCAACATGGAGACGAGGGCTCAGGTGGTAAACAGGTGACGTCAAAGAGACACAGGCGGGGGATAAACATGGCGAAGAACCCGCCCTGCCTCTCTATGGCCTTGTGAAGTACTAAAGCATGACTGCGAATCCAGATCAAACTTGCAGCTGGGTTGGCTTTTGCACAAAGAAATGAAAGCTGTAGGATGAGACTTAGAGCATGTAGAGCGAGAACATATGTGAGAGGAGAGGAGCCCAGAATCAGCCTCAGAAACAGGCCTAATGGTCACACGTAAGTCCAGCAGTTAAGATAGACATCCTGCACTGTAACACAAATGACCAGTCGTGACTAATTGTAAAGCCTGTAAAAAGTTGCTTTTGATAATGAGTGTCGAGGAATCCTTAATTTCCATTAGATAAATTTACACTTAATGCTAAAAAGAATTAGTCACCCACAGGGACAGGGGAGAACTGACTTGGAGGCTGGCCCCAAGCCAGAATTTTGTCAAAATTTTCCTGTTTTGGTACAGACTACAGGGCAAGGGATTAATGGAACAATTTAGGGAGGTGGTCGTTATATATAACTGGCAGTAAAAAACAAAGTGAAAGTTTTGTTTTAGTGAGGCCAAATGTGAACGCCTTAGAAATTTCGGGTTTCGGGAAAGATGGCCTTTCTACTCAGGAGGAGGACAGAAGCTAGAGCCCAGGTAACGGAGCGCTTAGATGCCAAAGCACCCGCGAAGCATTTACGTTCGTACACAGCCATTAGTATAGCTGTTAGCGCCCTGCTAGGCCTCATCAACCTGTTCCCCAGTAGGATTCGCAGTCTCCACAGCCATATGGTTTCATGATTTATGCTGATTATCATCCATTCCAAAGCCTTCATCACCGGGCAGAAATGTGCCCAATGTATTGCATTGAAAACTGGACTTTGGCACTAGCAGATTGGAAGTTTAAATCCTTATGAAATTTACTTATGAAAGTAACTTTCCTGTGTCTTTGATACAAATGCATAACCCCAGCCACTGTAGCTAAATTGTTGCATTCATAAATGGGAGAAACTTTAAATCATTCTCCTTAGTAGAGATAATTATGCCATTTTAAAAAGGTACACAGTGTTATAAAGCGGACGGTAATTGTGGTCACAAGTGTGGCTCATTTTATGAGCATTAAAAGATGTCCATCTCTGCAGTTCTGAAAGGATTCCTCTGAGATTATTGAGTTTTTTGGCTGTTAGCAGAGGAGTGGGCGAACATGCGGAGATGGGTCCACCTTGCAGTGGTTGTGGAGACCAGCGCACGCTGCTGCTGACTTCTGAAAGGACTTTCTGAGCCCTGGAGTCTAATCTCACCCAGCAGTCCTGCCCCCCCCCATCATTGTTGCCTTTTCTTGGTCCCGGGATGGGAGGTTCGGCTTGACAAATCTATTTTAAAAAGCCGTCCCCCTTCGCTCTGTACGGTAGGAAGCTGGGGCCTTTTGAAATTCCACCCCCCCCCACTCCCCGCCTTAACCGAGGCCCAGCAGACATCTTCTTCCAGGGAGAATGAATTATGGGCGACACAATGGGACACTTGATGTGCTAGTCAGGGATGTGTCCAGAGCACCAGTGGATTCCGCGCTGCCCCGCCTGCCCACTCTATCGGCCCAGTAAAGGCACCTCACCAAGCAGGGAGACGTGGCGATATCACGGCTAACAAGTGAACGAAATGCACGTTTGTTCGGCGCTTTTGCTTTGTGTTTCGCGCGGAAAACCTTCGGATCCCTCACAGGTCTCTGCTATCGACGCATGCTTTTCGCAATGATTTGTAGACCTGTGTCTGAGGAGATGCTGGAATGACTGTGCGACTCCATATGCACACCCTGCAAGACGAACAAATATATAACATAAACTAATTGAGGTCTTCCAGCTCGCCTTACAATGAACCTTTTAAGTGACTCGCTTCCATCTCTGCTTGGGCTGATTGGGCATGTCATGCTGATGGATGCTTATTGGTCCCTAATTAACAGTCCCCCCCCCCCCCAACAGGAAGAGGTGATTCACATGGATACACATGCAAGAATCTAGATCAGATTTATTTAGGTGCTTTTCAACTTAATCAGCATCATATCACATGGAAAACAGACAAGGAAAATCGAAATGCTCAGAGGACTGTACAAAATATTTATGAAAGGCTAGACACTCAACATCTAGCAGGGACCATTTTCCTCCCTTAATTAAACCCTTTGATAAATCATGAGATTTTAGTTATTGGCTGTAAAAAGGAAGAACCGACATATTCCATGGAACAAAAGAAGCGTGAATGCTTGCCGAGGGCTATTCTTTGTGTGTAAACGAGTTGTTATGTATGCATCTACTGCATCTCTTTTGCCTTCCAATCAGATTCCCCTCAGGGGTGAGCTCATTGGCTTGTTACGCACTTCCCAAGTACCAGTGATCCCCATTGGTTGGGGCTTTGACGTCATCTGGCCGCTTACTGGCCGAGCACTTGTCGGTGGGAGGGGATGAGAGGCCACTGGGAGGTTCCTTGTGACCAGGGTGTGTCGGGTCTCTGGGAGGGTCAGAACTCAAGGTGGGAGGGGAGTGCTCATTATTGCAGGATTAGTGACATTTCATAGTGGAGGGGGGATAGACACATCTAGATTGGGGGATGAGTAATTGCGTTTTATGTAAATCTTCAATACCACATCTATAATGCATTACTTCCATAGTGCAAAATTCAAGCCATGTTAAACTCATTTGCACGTGTATTTACATACATCAGCAAACATGCCCACAGAATAACTAACACTAACAATCTCTCATGTGCCACTTCCTTCATACCAAACCATTACTTGTGACATCATAATTCTTGCTGAGAATCATTAAATTATAATTCCCATATGGCAGAAAGAATCGCTACAACCAATAAAATAACAGTCGCTGCATAATAAGGGACAGACTTAATTTAATTAGGTTGTGTGGTTTTTTTTTTGTCATCTTTGTGGTTTGTTTGGTACAAGGCAGCTTTTTAATGTGTGATGTTATGCTGGGCTTTATAAGTTATAGAGTGGGACACTCAGTAAACCGTGATTAGGAACATGGCGCACGATGATGATGTATTTTATTATTATTTGCTGATGCATACTAAATGTAAGAGGGGATGTCAGTGTTACAGGGTGTTAAATTGGATGCAGTTTGGGGGGGGGGGTGTGGATGGCATCCACCCCCCATCTCACCTGCTGGGTTACAGCGCCTGCACACCACCCCCCCCGCCCCCACACCGACCAGCTATGCCCCTGGCCCCTCCAGCAGCCGGCCTGGCCCAATCTCTGCAGGTCACATGACCACCTACCACTTTCATGCTCAATAATTTATTCACCACCCCCCACCCCCCCCACACACACACACACACTCACACACACACCCACGCAGGTTTTTTTTACATCCATTTGCTCTCATATACATTTCACAATGTAGAAGTGTGTCGTTTGTGGTTTGTCAGTGTTACACAATGTTTTTAGCCGGAGGAGCTGAATGTATCTGGCTTTGTTATGCGATGCTAATGTCTGCCGTCTGTATATTCTGTCCGTAATATTTATTTACTTCGAATATTAATGCCTGTGCCCCATCCCCACCAGCACTGCAGCATGCCTGTATTGTTAATTTCAAACCACACACACACAGACGCATGTTTGTTTACCTATAATTGTGGGGTGTTCACATTGACTGTCACATTTTTCAGTGTATGATGAAGCTCAACAAGTCCCAAAAACATATGCAGAGACTAGCTTTCATTATATCTTTGAGATGTCCCCACTAGGTCTGCTTTGCAAGGTTTCCTGTCCTCCAAGTGACATTTCTGACAAGGTTAGGAAAACATGTACAGGCAAACATACACAGGAAATATATCGAGGACTGACAGACTACAAACACTGCTTATCATGATTTATGACACACATTGCAGACATCGTCATAATATATGTGCCTGAAAATCTGAGAATTTTCTCTTGCCTTTGGTTATTGGGTGCCTGGATAAATGGACTGAACCATTCCCTTCTGTGTGCATTTGGCGGGGGGGAGCCCAGGTCACAAGGCACGACAGAGACATGCGCTTGGTGGAGTCCGCCGCTTAACAACAGCGCCGCTTGTTGTGTTTTTAAATACGGTAAACCTTGGCTCCGCTCCACACTTGCTGGAGCTGACGGTCAGGGTGTGTGTGTGTGTGTGTGTGTGGGGGGGGGGGTTTCATATTAGGTGGCGATGAGGAGATGCCCTTCCCCCCGCTCTGTGATGGCGGAAGGTCATGGCGGCGTGGTCTCGCGGGCCCGGTGAATTTTATCAGCCACGAGCCACGCTGAAGCCAGTCCAAATACGCAGATGAGCTGGAGGGGAAAGAGCAGGGAAGGAAATAAATAAATAACACTTAAATCCCCTTCCTGGGATTTAGCGTCTCTCTGGTTATGACCGCGAGTCATCTGGATGGCGCTGGATGCAGCCTGAAAAGCTCCCGTAAGGAGATCCGGCTCAGACCCAGAACAATGCCGAGCCCGCGAGAGCCCGGGGCAGCCCTGCACCCTTTGCAGCCGCCATGCAGCCCGGACAATGCGTCCGGTAATGCCGCATTTCTCAGTGTGCAGGATGGGCAGTGTCCTGATTGGCTGCTTAGCCAACTGGTATGAAACCAGACTGAATGGTTTAGCCATGCCGGGGAATTTGCAGGGGTCTCCAATGGAGACTGAGGCTGAAGAAGCATTCAGAGGTTTAATTTCAGACCCTTGTTCCCTTTGAGGCCCGTTTGTTTGTGGAGCAGCCGCGTCTGCAGCGGGGAAGCGCGGATTCCCGGTGATCCACTCGCCAGGAGACGGCAGAGGTGACATATTTCATGGCGAGGCGACCCTCTCGCGCCGAATCGCGTCGGCCTTGATTAATGAGCACAAAAGAGATGATGCGTTTACTGTAAATAGTGGAAATTGCTAACAAATGTATCTTAAACGTGCACCTCCGCTTTGATTATGGGCCCAATTATATCGCAGACGTCTGAAAGGCAGTTGCCTCTCGCCTCTAATTGCATTCGTATTGAGCAAAAGGCTTTTGTTTTTTAAACATAAGATATTATGACAGTACTGCAGTGAAAATGGTTGCTTTTTTAAGCACCTTGTTGATGAATAGTTGCACTCAAAAAATTTGAGATATCAAAAAATTTGGAACTAATGTCAACACCAGCACACTTTGCACAAAATTTCTACCCACAGAATCGGCAGTCATGAAAAGTGCTAATGGTGAACATCCATGGTGACACAGGAGTTTCGCTGGGGCCCAGCGAGTGTGAGAAAATAAACAGGCGTGTCGAGAGGAGCCTGGCCTTGCCCTTATGGAAGGTTCTGCAGTAGATCAAGCGCATGGCAATGAAGGGATCTTTGCCTTTCCTCAGCTGAGGGAGACGACGTAAGGGTGCCAGTCTGCCAGCTTGGCGAGCCGTGATGACGAATGGCGAGAGGGCAAGTGGCACATCACGGTGATAGCCATGTGGAGACGGCCACGACGTGAAAGTCGAAATCACAAAAGCCAAAAATAAAAGATTCAAAAATCGGACAAAAATGGGGCAAAAATAACGAAACAGGTTTTGGCCACAGTTATGAAAACTGAACAATTATGGTATGTTTGACATTGTTTCATTTGTATTTCTTAGTTTCTGAATGGTTGAAGTAGACAAGTGAACCAAAAATGCAAACATATTTTATTTTTTTCTTCTAAAAAACTCATTTCAAAATGTCCTGATGTACTTGGAGAACAGATGCAATAAATGTTTATGTAGAAATGTAATATTTATATTTGCCTGTTCATAAACAGATGAAAAAACAGATCATGTCACAAATCATCCTTCCCAAAGGCATTTTGCTGGATGTTCTCTTTCCAACACCCTAAAGCACTTAAGCCGAGCTAGAAGTGATCTCTCTTCCATATGTTAATAAATGAAGAACACCCAAGGTCTCCATCTACCAATGAGATGAGGGATCAGTCTCATGTGACTCGTTCATGTGACTCACATGTGAAAATTTGAAAAAGTTCCGAGCTCAAAAGCTGGAGCTGCCTCTCTCCCATCCCTGACCCTCATACAAAAACACGTGTCTATCTTCAAAAAAAAAAAAAAAAAAAAGCAGAGGGCGGTAGGATCAGGTGTTTCCGCTCCTGCATAATTTCATGTTGCATCAGATGATAACAATTCAGCTTGGAGGTGGTGAGATAGTCAGACAGCAGCTTCTCAGCTGTGTTTAGGCAGTTGAGTTTCAGCGGTGCCTTTTATCTGAGAAATCAAAGTGCGGACTCTCAATTACAGCTCTTCACAGTGGCATTTCCAAGACTCTTAGCGGCAAGGTGAGATGCAAGCACCTCTCAAGGCAGCGGTAATGAGTGAACATGTTCGTTTCCATGTCCAACTCATTTTACTAAAGGTAATGTGAAAATCTGCAGCCAGCTGCAGGAGAAAAAAAATAACATCATGACCTTATGATGCCTTATGCTCCCTCTTTCTCCCATCTGTCACATTTCTTCACACCATCGCTGCAGTAAAATTTCTGTTTTTTATTTGCATTGAATATTATGACTGTAATCAGATTGCTGCACCACACAAATGGTTAGTGAGGCCAAAATAAACATTTTCCAGGGTATGTTCGTCCATCCATCCATCCATCCATCTTCTATTTATTTTAGCCAGGGTTGTGGGGGCTGTTTTCAATTATTAATAAATATTTCCTTTTATCCTTCTACATTCAATTATGTTGTTTTAAATATCTGACTTTCAAAGTGGTAAAATTACACAATCTTTTCTTCATAATTTCATAGATTCGTGTGTTCAGATCTTCCGGTCAATCCTCTATCATTAGGCCTTAGAGTAAGCAATATGGAGTTTCCAGATTAAACATAAATTTTATTGTAAACTTTTATGAATAACTTGAATCTAACAGGGAACATGGCAGAGTTAGAATTATACAGCAATAAAAATGCATTTCATTTTTCATGGCAACAGTCTGTGACATGAATAATCTAGTAGTACATATTTACTTAATGCATTAATTACCCAGTAACTAAGTGTTTCTTAAGTACTGACCCCATGTTCATTCATCATTCATGAATGACAATGATATAATGACAGTTCATGTATTTAATGGAGAAACCTATATTAGTTCATGCTTTGTTCTTGAGTAGTAAATGAGTTAAAAAGTAATTGTGCCCCTCAGTTACTTACCAATATTAACTAGTTAGTTAACTTAACTAATATAATGCCTGAATGGTATACATGAATTGCTATGATAGATTAATGGTGAACAAACATGGGATCAGTATGTAACTAACACTTAGTTACTGGTTAATTAATGCATTAAGTAAATGTGTACTACTACATTATTCATGTCCCCTCAAGTAAACCATTTTTACTCGATTAAATGAGCTTTTCTGTTATAATGCTTAAATTCTTGTTGATGTCATTATTTCTAAGTGGCATAAGTTGTACAGGTGCTACATTAATAATTGTTTACATTTTTTTCATATTACACAATGGCTATGCAGTTCTTTTCTGATGCATGAATGGTAATTATTTTTTCCAAGTTAAGATTTGGAAACTGAAAGCTATTTTCTATATACTGGGTTCAGGTGCAAACTTTTTAATTTGAAGATGATTTTTGCCCCATCACCTGATGGACGAGTCTGGCCTGCCTGACCATGTTGTGCCAACTTTAAAGTTTGGAGGAGGAGGGATAATGGAATGGGGTTGTTTTTCAGGGGTTGGGCTAGGATCCTTAGTTCAAGTGAAGGGAACTTTTAATGCTTCAGCATAGCAAGACATTTTGCACAATTCTATGCTTCTAACTTTGTGGGAACAGTTTGGGGAAAGCGGCCCTTTTCTGTCCCAGCATGACGGTGCCCCAGTGCACAAAGCAAGGTCCATAAAGACATGGTTGGGTGAGTTTGGTGTGGAAGAACTAGACTGGCCCACACAGAGCCCTGACCTCAACCTCATCAAAAACCTTTGGGTTGAACTAAAACGGAGATTGTGAGTCAGGCCTTCACATCCAATTCCAGTGCCTGACCTCAGAAATGCTCTTCTGGATGAACGGGCAAAAATTCCCACAGACACACTCCAAAATCTTGTAGAAAGCCTCCCCAGAAGAGTGGCAGCTGTTATGGTTGTTATGGGGGTGCAGCTCCATATCGATGCCTATGGATTTAGAATGGGGGTGTCGTAAAAGTTCCTGTAGGTATAATGGCCAGGTGTCCCAATAGTTCTGTCCATGTAGTCTACATGATGAGTTATGTGTATGACATAGAGTTATAGATCGTTTGTGCTTTCCTTCAAATAACAGTCATGTTACAATTTAAATAGGAACTCATCATTCATCCATCCATCTGCCAGGATCACGTATCTAGTTCAGGGTCATGGTGCACCTGGAACCTGAAATGCAGGCGGCAGCCTAGATGAGATGTCTGTACATTTAAAATAGAAATTTAACGAAAAAAAAAAATGGAGATCTACAGGACTGTTTGGTTGTGTACATGTGAGCTCATAGCTAAACTGTGGCAGATAATGTGTGTTTTGTTCCTTTCACAGAGACCCCTGCCAGCCCCTAAATGCCCCCCCCAGACAGAGCTGATGAGACGGGCAGCAGGGGCCCGCAGACTGGGGGCCGTTATCAAAATACCCACCTTAACTTCATTAGGGGCTCATCAAGCATCTACCCCCTTTGCCCCCAGCAGTGCAGGCTGACAGCATGGACCAGTGCTTTGTCAGCCCGTCGGAGCGGATAAATGAGTGTATTCCTGCTGCGCGGGTCAACATCCCGCATGCCTGATTAGGCTCCCCCCACCCCCGGCCAGGGCCCTGGGAGGGAGACTCTTTCCCTTAATTGAGAGAGATCCCCCCCCCCCCAACACACACACCCCCAACAGAAATAAATTCTTTTGTACTGTGACAATAAATTGCGTTACAGAGCCACACTAGAACTTTAAAATTATATTGGCTGGTAATAAATTAAAATATTTAATATTTAATAAATATTATTTGACAATGAATCATCAATAATTAGAAGTTAAACTTCTCCTTTTCTGTTATTCTGTAAATGAATTTATATATCAACGTAAGTATTTACATTTCAATCTACACAGAAAAGGCACAGGCAAAATTTACGTCATAACCAGTTTTGTGTGAATTGGTCATATTTGTCATTTGGGTTGTCAATGACTTGAGAATACTTAAGTATATACATTATTAGAGGCATTCCCCAGGTTATGAATGAGATCTGAGTTTGTGTTCAAGTGGAATTTGTAAATCAGAAAAACGTAGATAATGATAATAATAATAATAATAACAATTATTATTAGTATTATACAGTAAGTAACTGCATATGATGCTGTCCTGTACCTTGAGCCAATGGAGTGCTGAAGTCACACAATGTTTTCCAGGAGCATCAAAAGGTGAGGTTTGTTGTTATGAACCATTGTTTTAATAGAATATTTTATATAATAGGCTTTATGCCAGTCCGTTTTTAAGCACGAGCTGCCTAAAGTCATATGTGCCGAGGACTGCCTTTACGGAAACAAGTGATTTGTTAATTGCTTTCAGCATAATTACCTTAAGAAACAGCTGGTTATTAAATAAACAAACATGTCAATATGTAAAGAAAATGGTATAAATGAAAGTGATAAACACTGACTTCTACAGTTTGAATTAATCCATTTCGATTTAAATTGACAGGGAGAGATATTTGTGGGGGGAGGTTGAAAGTGTCTCCCATTTGATATTCTGAGTGGCCCTTTTTGATCACTGACGATCACGCAAAATTAACTCCCCACCCGCCCCTCCACAGTGGAGCACGTGCTCCGTCTCTGCATGGTCCGTGTGCGGGTAATCCTGAACAGGTGTTATTACATGCTGAACCACCGCGGTCACGTCTCCCAAGGTAATCAACTAAGCAGCACCGATCCTACCATGTTATAATCCCTAATCTGGTTGCACCCCCAATCCCACACCTGTTGGTACATTCCAGAGGCCATCGTACCGTCTGAATCCGCAGCAGCAGCACCCTCTCTGATGGTTGTGCCTAACTGACCAGGGGGGACAGGAACCGGTGTCCTAGCTAAAATGGCTAACCTTGGACTTAAAATCTTCCTTAATGCTTCAGTGCATTCCTATTTTTTTTAAAAGGTAATTGCGATGTAATTTGCACACAGATCATATTTGAATAATTTTTATCTTAATAAAAACAATCCATCTGCATGCCTGTCAAGTGGATTTCTGGTGGTTTCATTTCTATTCATTTAATTTATTTGTTTTTCTTTCCCTCTTTGTAAATTGGCCAAAGCTTCTCGAAAAACCATGCAGAACCATAAACAGCTCTTATCTAATTAGCCATGGGAGGTGGTTTGCCACCCTGATTTGTGCTCCTGTGGTCTGGCAAAAGTTACAGTGCAGCTTGCAGATTACATCTTTTCGTCTGTATGTCTGCCCTCTCGCAGTCTGTCGCTACGGGGGTATGCAGATGCACGCCGATGTCGGACGCAGGATTATTTCACGTGGTCCCTCACCCTTCCCTTGAGGTCACATGGGGCTGAGCAGGATACGAATCCTGGGGGGCAGGGATTTGGCCAGGGGCAACAGCCTGACTATCGCCGATCACATGACTACTAATTATGGAGCTTACTGAGCCTCACAGTGAAAAGGATCCCCCCCCACTCGTCAGCCCGAGTACTTCTGAAAACCTTTAGTGGTGAATTCTTGGGATACACAGAGAAACTTTGTCTGTTAGTATTTGCCAAACAAATTTTTAAAAATGACACAAAGGTAAGCAAAAAAAAAAAAGTGCAAAAGGCTAAGCGAACGCTAATTGAGGTTGACACCAGCTGTTGTGACACATCTTTGACATATCTAAACGATTATTGTCTGGCACCACACTGCTATCGGGCAGTAATTAGTACAGCTAACATCGCAGATGAAGGAGTCAAGTCTAGGACCGCAAGAGATTTCAAGGGTCTTATCGGGTAAAGGTTGGAAGGGCAATCTCCCCGCTGGTTTAATCTGATGCTATGTCCGCAGCGATTTGCTGAAATCCACAGTGACCTTTCACCCCAATGTGTCACCGTTGGTCGCATGCCAGATCCACTCCCGGCGCCATCGGCTGAGGGACGACCGCCTGTGACAGGTCTGACACCACCCCACTCCAAACATGCCCCATTTCTGTCAGCCGGATTTCCGTTTGTGAGATTTTATACGACCAGAATAATCCCGCAGATAACGAGCCCGTTTCCGTTTGCTTCCGTACCGACGCACGACAATTAATCATGTCAATTTCTGAATATAGAAAAAAGTCAGAACAAAGATTTCTCTTTAACCAACTTCCAGTGTGAAGATTTCGCAAAGACTATTAGAGAAGTTAATTATGTCTCTGTGGGTCTGAAACACTCCGCAGAGGGCTGAACGCACGGTGTCTCTCATTTCAGGCCATTTAACTTGCTTAATTGATCCAATTAGCAATTAATCCTACACACTATTTATACCTATGACTTTCTCTGACATCACTTAAATAAAATACTCTGTTTGCAAGATATTAGGCACAAAGAGTCCCCATTAAAAAGTTAAACAAGGAGCAACATCAATATTATTCTGAGCAATCAAGAGGAGTGGTTGAAGTAAAAATCCATAACGTACTTTCCTGCAGAGTTTGAGACGCCTATATTCGAAGTATTTCTTACTTTGGAAAAAATCAATTTCTCATATATTTAAAGGAGAGATAATTATCAATTTTGTATTAAAATGTCTTGAAGTATAAAACTAGCCGTAAAGTCTTGTTGTTCGCTAAAGCCCATATGGAAGTCAGTATGTCTGTGGCTAGATTCCTAGGGGCCGCTCTGTGTTGTTAGATGGCCCCCCCTTCTCTCTGCAGAACCACTTCATATGTAGACGAGTTCTGCACCCGGAGAAGCCTCTCTGTGCACCACTGCTTCCCTGACCTGTCATTTTTGTACTTGAGGCCTTCCGGTTGGCTTTTTCTCCTCGAACCTCAACAAGGTGTTTTCAGCAACAGGTCATATAGGTGTTTTCCTATACCCCAGCTACTGTTTCCCTAGAGGGTGGCTGTTTCTGAAATGCTGGAAGCGTCACGCCTGGCACAGACTTGCATCACCTACCTTGGTCACTCTAATGCGTAGGCAGACAGCGAGTGAGCGTCCTGGGCCTGTTTGTGTGCTGGATGTATTCAGTCGTAGCTGTAGGTGATTCACTGTAAGATTCACTGGAATATCAGGCTGTTTGCAATACTGAGCCGGGATTCCTGATGCACTGGCCAGTGAGAACATCATTCCACTAAAACCAAAAGAAGAAACACTTTTTAGTAAGTAACAATGAAATATATTTAGACGAATATGTCAACGTTCAAATGAAGAGAACAAAAAACAGTTTTTTTTCAACAGTATGTTTCAGAATCCAAGCAAAATCGTAACCATTTGAATGTCTTTCATATTCAAACCTCTGACGGATTGCCGGTCACATGTGACTCACCAGTTTTACATGAGTGTACTTCTAGGGAACAGCAGTGACCCTCCCGTCCAGCCTTTGCTAACATATTCTAATAAGCTTAACTCAACTATCTACCTTCGTTCGCTCTTCTGCTTACAAAACTGACTTTGCACATCATCAGACAGCAGCCGGCAGATTGCTAGTTTTCTGCAGTTGACGCCGAGGGCGTCTGTGGGGGCGGAGGGCTGGGCGTGGAGGGGGTGGAGTAATAGCACCCATGTAGCCCAGTCGAATCCCCGACCCCCCCCCTTACTGAGCGGTCCTAATGAAAATGTTAGACCTCTAAATAAAAGGGGAGGGAACTCCGTCCCTTGGCATGGCTCCAGCGCATGGCTAGGCTCCACCGAACTTAGTTCCGGTTCAGTGCCCGCGGCAGTCACGACTAGCATAGCTTTGGGGTGACCTCTTGGCCGGGGACCACTCCTACCTCATTCCGATCCGACGCCCCCCTTTTATTCCCTCGCCTTTTATCCCCCCCCTCCCTCGCCCCCCTCATCCGGCCGTATAAATATTAAACTCCATTTCAGGAACAAACTGGCTGCGTGAACGAGCCGAGTTAATGATCGACTCAGGGCCGGCGGATACGTTCCCGCAGGCAGCTCTCTGGGCGTACGGGGGGGGGGGAATTTAAATAAATATGTACATACCGGCATCCAGAAATCGCTCCACGGATGCGGCAGACTTTCCCCAGCAGGGAGACAATGCAGTGCCGGAAAATACAACAATTAGTCTCATGTCATTTCTTTGGTTATTTATTCAGAAACCATCAAAAATCGCTATCTGCACAAGACAGGGAGTGATTCTGTGAGTACTCATAATATTTAATATGAGTCCTGCATGTTTTATTAAGATTCTTCTCATAAGCGATGAGTTTTGGGTCGCAAAGCACAATCTTGGTCCTGTCACTGGAGGTCCGGGGCTACATTGGCCATCTGATATACTGGGCATTTTTCTGCTGGGTTGATAGGAATGTGGGCCAGCAAAATCTATGACCATGGGTTACTGGGGCACCCAAAAGACCAGGGCCGATTTTTATTCCCAGTCCAGCTCTGCTGGATGTAAAACAAACAGTTATTTTCTAAATCACTTCATACATCAATTTATACATGATTTCAAGCAACAGCCAGACATTGTATTAAGGAAATTTCTGTCTTTTTATATGGTGTTAAATTAAAGATGATCTGGGTCACCTGTCCAAATCCTTTTTATAAATTCAGTTTCATCTCCACAGTATACTAATAGGTGTCTTAGTTACAGCTGTCATGGCGCCCGCTCGTGTAATCTGAGAATGTAAACTGGTTGGTTAATCTGCCGGGTACGACGGGTGATGCGTGTGAGCAATAAAGGTTAATGAAGACGCGCCGATGAGCTGGGGGGGGCGCGTGGAGAGAGAGGAGAGGCTGCTGGACTCAGCAGTGGGGGCTTCTGGATGTGGGAGGCTGGGAGGAAGGGAAGCTCATGGGTAAGACAAATCAAGCGGGGCTTACAGCTCAGGAGCTGGTGAGGTCTTTGTCTGGAAGAAAAAAAAGATCAGCGTGATGTGGCAGCCTGAGAGCAGGAGACGGTCGCTGGCCGTGGGCTCCGAGGATGGGGCGTTTGGCGGGTAAAGGGCTGGCGCCAGGGTGGCACCCTGCCTGGACAGAGAGGAGCCGGCATGCCGTTTGCACGCACGGGGGAAAGGGGTCATGCCAGGCAATGGGAACCTCGTTCACCTTGGTCGACTCCAGAACCACCCCCCCCCTGCCTACCCTCACCGAGGTGACCTGCCTACAGGCCCCCCGGCTTTATAAAGGATTTCACTTCACCAGCATGAGCGTGGGCCTGTTCCTCAGCTGTACACGTTCACAAATCTCTCGAAGTAGAGCTGGTGGTGACACTCAAATGAGAGGGTCCTTTAAAGGCAGCTTGGCCGTGTGCACTGTCACCAACGTCTGACTGCTTCCTTCCTAGAGATGGCCAAGTGAATAAAGCAAAATAAAACACTACAGATAGTTACAGAACAACAAGTCACCAGTACACAAAGCACATTACAGGAGAAACGGCAGCGAGATGCTCCAGTTATTCACCATCTAATATCTGTGTCATTAGCAGCAGCTTTGATAAGCGGAATGCAGCACTCTGACCAAAGGCAATATGCAAAGGCAAAGCTTCTTACACACATTTTTTATTTAAATAAATAAATGTGCATCGCAGTCTCCAGGCACTGTAACATCTAATTACAAGGTTTTGTAATGCTCAATAAAGTTTTCTTCTTTGTTTTGCAAGCTAATTTCCTTTGGCTTTAGAATTGCATTTAAGGATGCATCCATTGCCAGTATCCAAGCAAGTACCCCAATAGGCAACATTAAAAATTAACAAAGAGAGATCTTAACACTTTCAGGTTAACTAACGCATTGTGGAAAAATAAAGGCATGCAGGGTGTGTAGATGCCTCACTCAGCTCTATCACTCACGTTACTAGATAGGAAAAGAATGACAGAGAGAGAGAAAGAGGGATTATCTTCAGTCAGATTCAGGAGGTTCAGAACTGATCAGGTAAAGAATTGTGTGTATGTATATTTGGCAAGTCATTTGTAATGATCTTCCAGAATCAGAATCATTTTAAAGAACAGACAACCACGCTTGGTGGAATTTGCTTACAGTACAAGATGGTAGGTAAACTCAACGGTGCCCATAACATTAGAGACAGGCAGATGCTAGCATCATGTTAGACAATCAGCATGACATTAGACATTAAAAACAACGACTAACACAACAGACAATGCTAACAGACACCACAAGCCAGAATTCACAGATAATATTTAGAAGGATTTACAAGGAGGATTTAAGTGCAGAAGTAAGCTCTGTCAGGGTGAGAGAAATGTACGCAGTGCACTTAGACAAAGTTCTGGAAACAAAAGAGAAACATCCGAAAGACTTCAGAACTGGGGGAGGCAAAAATGCTACGCTGAAGCGGCCCTGCCAAATCTCGCCGTCATGGCAGCCGCTGCCTGCCTCGAGCATCACGCATCACTGCCAGCTGTCCGAGCCTTAACTGCAGACGTTTGTTCCCCCTGACAGGGGACATGGACGGGAGGGTGCACGCGGGACAGAGGGTTCAGCGCGTGTGCAGGGGGAATGATGCCATGGCCATTGTGACTTGTCACTTCGTAATTGAGACGTCTCTCAGTGGCTGAGGATGCTCGTATCCACGGCAACGCGGCTCAAGCCCCTCCCCTTTTTTCTCCATTTAGAAAACCAGGCTTTTTTTCCTTTGGATTGTAGTAACCAAAAGTTATAAAATAATCTGCGCTTTCAAATCTGGCATTCAACCCACTAGACCGCATCCCAGAATTCCATTCCATATTGTACGTTTTTAAGAAAATTCCAAGCCACCCCCGAACCCCTCCCCTCCCACCCCCACCATTAGAACCCTATCACAGCTATACACTCTGATTTCAAAAGTCTATCTTAGTCATTTAAATTCAACTAAGATTCAAATCTGATGCTTGCAAGCACTACAGCCAAACAAGCTCTCCGGTAACTAGGGGGATCGATACGTCTAATAGGGCGAGTTTGCCGCGCAGCGCATTTCACGGCCAGTGGATATCACCTGTATTGATTTCCATGGGAAAATGTTGTATGATCCCCGAATAATTAATGGCAGAAAAAGGGGCCTGGTGTTCTTTGTTCGGAGTTTCAAAGGAGATAAAGGTGTAAAGATTAGTTATTGATGGAGAGGCTTAGGGTGACTGGACCCAGGACACCTGAAATAAACTGGTGCCACACGGGGGCAAAGCTAAGACCCAACGGCCTCCGTGAACCGTGCAGGAGTCGATAACCTATTATAAAGCATGCATATTATAGCTAAATCAGAGGGCCCATATTGAATTTGGATCCTTCTGGGTTATTAATCATCATCATTGCATCCCGGCACTATATATTCATTACGTTTACCTTTAATTTATATCTTGTCATTAGGGAAAATGAGTAGAATATTATGTTTAACGTCACACAACCGGAGCCAGTAACCTCGTCATTGACAGGGGGCTGTAGAAAAAAATGTGTTTATTCTACTGTGACCGAGGTGTGATACATTAAATCCATGAAGGACTGGGGGACAACTTTATCCAAGTTTCTATGTTGGACGTACACTAATAACTCTCATCGTATATGTTTATTTTTTACTTTTTTTCAATTTTGTCAAAGAAGGCAATGGGTAACCTGTGCAGAAAACGTAAAACGCGGGAAAATCTCTCACATGCAAGCATCAAAGTTTGACTGAAACAGAGGTATGAGATTGGTAAATCGGCTTCCCTTTTTAAGCACGCCTTCGTACAACCCATTTAGGTACCCAAGGGGATTTATAGCCTAGTACAGTCGAACCAGTTTGACTCTCCAATCTCCCGGCATTCTTTAAAAAAAAAAAAAAAACAGAAATTCGTTCCACTAAGTTTTCCGATGGCTTACAGATGGGCAATGATTAATCAGGGAGCTAACGGGCGAAGTAGTTTGCAATTAGACTAGAATGCTCTGAGGCATGCTAATAGAATCAGAAAATTAGAGACACTCTGTGTGTAATTGGCTAGTTTCCATTCAGCAGGTGCCAGCCCACTCAGCTGTGGAACAAAGTCACATTAGCAGTAGTAAAAATACTCATTGATATGGAACAGACAGATTTTCTGCTCATTTTCACTGTGGATGTCAAAACAGACCAACCACTGCCCAAAGCAATTAGCCCATAGTGGCCATTACCCCAGAAACGATTGTACAGGAAGTGTCGCGCCATTGGCTAAAGTCAAACAGAGGTCCTCTCTCTGCACCAATCAGCTTTGACTTGCCATTAGGGCAGCACCCCCTTGTCAAGAGCACGGTCACACCTTGCACTCATTCTCTTATTTGAAACGTATTTATTAAAAATATCATTATTGACGTCCCTGCAAGTAATTTTCCTTTGTAAGAGGCCCCCAGCCAGCCTGGCATTCTCAACAATAACCACATTATTTCTCTGTAGTGGTCACAGACTTTTGCTGGATACAGTTGGGATTCATTGCCTGTCTTTGATTCCCTGCTCACAGGGAACATGAAAGCAGCAAAGCATTCTGGGAAGGCCGCTGTTCTTTCAAGAGGTCAGCGCAGGCGAGAGGGAGAAGTCATGGCCTCCCACAGGTTGCCTGACCAGATCAGGGCTCTGCCTGGTGTTCCTTCCTACCCCTCCGACGTGTCTGGCAAAATGGACGTTAACGAAGAAAACATATTAAATATTGATCGCGCTGCGGCTGGGGATGGCTAACCTTGTGTTTGTGGAGAGCAAAATCCCTTAAAATCCCCTCAGTGCTGGCAACGCAAAGGCATGTTCTCACAAGCCTGTCAGAGAAAAAGTCAGAAGAGAAGGTTGTGTGGAGACATCAAACCGCAGAGCGTATTGTGTGTTAGACACGCTGGAAAAGCTGCAGTCTAAGAATGGGAATCTGGTTCACACCACAGTGAATATGCCGAGAGCTTTCTGCAGCTGTGTATACGAATGCCATGAAGTTACATTTCTCTACTTTGTAAATATTTAGTCTAAATGGATTGGCCTTTGAATTTGAATGACCCACAGGCAAAACAATACAAATTTCACACCTCCAAGATAAGACAAAACATACAGTAACGGAGCTGTTTGTTGGGGACCGTGGCCGAAATTTTGTGGGAATGAAGTTTGACACAAGGAGTTGGAGTAAACTAAGGAGGAAACAAAAGACATATGAATAGAGATGCAGAGTCAGAGGACTTTCTCCAGGAAGCAGAGCTGAGGGAAGCACCAACGAGGCAGAGGAGTCAGCAGATAACTCTGACCCCATTGTGTTCTAATGAAGACATTATGCCAACAGGGACTGAAAAACAGGCTTTGGAACCTCACTTTCCAAGTCGTGGTTTCATTTCCATGAGCCGAGGTCTGTTCTCCTTCCCAGCAACCCCACCCCATGCCACCCGGGCTTGCTGCGTGGCATCCAGTCCTCTGAGTAACAGCTCACTTCCAGCGAGTGCTCAAATTACACAGATTGCCTCGCTGTGCCGTTTTGCTAGGATTCGGTTTTCAGTGGCTCTGGAACATGTCATACGATGACATGTGTGCTCAGAAAAATGAAAGCTGAGTGGCTCAGAGAATCCTTGTTATTCTATTAGAGAAATGAAAGAAACCTCACAAGTGTGACGTCAGTGGGGAATTTGCAAATATGTAGAACAAGACCATCTGGCTGAGAACGCTTGGATCAGCATGGTTCTCACTTGCCAGCTCCTTCTTGAACTTTTGCGTCCTGTTTAACGATTTGAAAAATCGACCCAGCAAACTCTCGGTTATAAACGCGGCCTGTCTGACTCCTCTGTTTATCACTTCTGATCCCGTTTTGAGACTGCGGCAAGCAGGAGGTCAACATCATTTGGCAGACAGACGAGATGCAACCAGCTGTCTGGACCTACGCGAGAACCGTCCACTGGTTTTGGCAGACCCCAATTGGGTCATGTTTTCTGATCCCGGCTTAGCTTGTCCCTAATTGGCTGTAGAGGCACATGTGCAAAGGGTGGTCGACAGCATTCCTGTTGCGTTTGGCTGGCAAATAAAAGTCAGAAATCCTGAAATAACCGTAACCCTGGGCAACGATATTTTTCACTTAAGTACATAAATGAGGAGCATGCTGAATTTTCCCAACCGCAAACAAATGACCACAAACAACATCATAGTATTTCTTCTTTATAATCTGGTCAACATTCATACTTTGGACTGAAGAACAAGCACCTTATGTGTAGTCCAGCATAAAATAAATATATATTTCTTAATTTAAAAGTGGGGCCTTAAATGGCATTAAATATTCGTATCCACCGTTTCACAAGCAGCATTTACAATCAAAGCTCTCTATTGCAATGGCAGAACTCCAGAGGATGAGAGAGTATTACAGTAAATTCTGTACCAGCAGTGTGGAATACAGCAGATATCATTGTGTGACAGAGTTCTGGAGTACAAACCCGAGACAGAGAATCGCAAATCATTTTCAGATGTCTTCTCATGCACAAAAAATAGAATAGACTTAAAATGTTTATTTTTATATTGCTTTGGGTTATTCCTCATATTCAATGATGAAACAAGGGATGGAATTTACGCAAAAATGACTAATCGTCATAATAGGATTCTCCTGAATGATTATTTTTCAAATCTCCTTTTGTTTTCTTCGTCCCCGCAAAGCTTTCATCTGCCCTTTGGTCACAGAGATCCTTCTAAGGCTTCATTGTGTGTCCCACAGTTGCATCCACAGTTCTGGTCACTTCCTCTGTTGCTCAGATTATAACCAGATGCTAATTCGCTCTGTAATTCTGTCGATGCAGTCACTGTCTTAAAGCCACACTTTGTATCTCCTCTCAGCGCCAACAGAGGTCACAGTGGAGAGTGGTAATCAAATACATTCAGTGGAAAGCAGACTTATGTTAAGACAAAACAAAAGAAAAGCTTAAACTTTGCATTTTGTGGCCCATCAGGAATGTATTTTTCATTGTTCGCCGATCACAGATACATGCCTTCTATTTCGGAGTCGAGACCCCAAAGGATTCTGGGGATTCATCGTAAAAAGGTAACAAATGTAGCTTCGGTCTGAATGATTTCCTGAACAGATACTGCAAACGATGTCACATGCTGGAGAATCCAATCCCAGCACCAGATTAAGGTTAGTAGCAGTTCTAAGCGACGAGGATGAAGCACTGGGCCGGCCCAGTTGATTCTACCGTGGATGTAACGGGATTAGTGAGGTTCTGCCAAGTAGGTGGGACTCTGGGTGAGGGATCTTGCTCCTTCCGGTAGGATAAGATGTCATGACCGTGGCCACAGGGCCGGGAAAGGGGGTGTCACCTAGCAGACTGAGGTTAGGTAGAGATCCCAACATGCACGTCCGTCTGAGGAAGGTACTGTAAAGGCCTTCAACTACTTTTCAACTGTGCTGCTCTGAAAAGTAGGGAAAAACAAGGAGTGCTTTAAACCTCACGCCTCTGCATTAAAGAATTCAGTGCCAAGGGACACTGTAGCCTGATGTGAAAGGTGACCTGCTCACCTTGAATTTTTAAGCCTCTGAGGTGAATTCAATCCAGAAGCAATAATTGCCGGGGGACGGAGTGGGAAGGTGGGTGCATATTGTCTATCAGGTTTTCATCTGCTTTTGAGTTTTCTTTTTTTTGGTTTGGGGTTAAGGAATCAGAAATTACATTTTAAAAATGAGAACCAGTGGGAGGTCCCCACTAAAACGGGAAGACAACAATGTATGCACATTTTCCTAGCTTGATAACTTTTGAAGAGAAGTTTTTAAAAAATCCCCCACAAGGATATTAAACCAAGATAAAGACCTTGTTTGTCTGCACTTGGCAAAGCGTCTTTTTTCAGCTTTTATAAAATAAAACAGACAAAACTTTATTTATGAAAATTTCCCTAACAACAGTAAAACAGTGTGTGTGTGTGTGTGTGTGTGTGTGTGTGTGTGTGTGTGTGTGTGTGTGTGTGTGTTTGCATAGATTACATTTGGGGACCAAATTGTCCCCAAAATGCGGCAAAACCTGAAACTTCCTTATTTTTGGGGACACTTCTTCAGGTCCCCATTTGGATAACCTCAATTTCATAAAAATCTGTGAATGCAATCAAAAAAGTACAAATGCCAAAAGTCTTGTATTTTGTTTGGTTACTTATGGTTAATGTTAGGGCTGGGTAGGGGTTAAATGTGTTGTGATTGGGATTAGGGGTTTTCCTATAGAAATGGACAGTCCCCATTTAGGTATGTGTGTATGTGTCTGTGTCTGTGTGTGTGTGTGTGTGTGAACCATATGAACCATAATCAAGGAAAAGTTGTGGGTCTTTTTATTCCTAGCCTCATTCAAAAAGTTTAACAGACACTCTCACATATCCTCACTTAGAGGTAAATGATTAAACAGCCCAGTGTAGGACACATTCAGAGAAACTGCCTCTCAGTTTGGCCGTTCTCCCCTTCGATATAAGACAGAATACAAAGGATTGTAAAATGCCCACCTTCAGTGATTGATTGGCCAGGTGGCAAATACCGGGTAGCAATGCCACACAGAAGCTAAATGCTACAACTTCAAATCCATGGGAGGGTTCTGCTGTTGTGCCTTTGAGGAAGGAGCTGGTGAAATCATGTGCTCCAGGAAAACATCATACTCTATAAATAGGTAACTTTTGCACAGACATGCAAAGCAAAGAAATTAAGGCAATGATTAATTAGCGGGTCTTTTATTCAAGTAAGCTGTTTGAACATTAATAATTAAGGAGTCCTTACCCATTAACAGTACCCAGGTGGTGCATAATGTTGGGTTATGCCCGCATTTGTCGCTCGTTTTAGTATTTAATAGCTCCTCTTTCAGCTGGTTGTCGGGTTGAAGCTGCATAGTTCACACTAAGCACTAAAATATGCTGTTTATCTCTGCGAGCCCTTGTGGGAAGAGAAGTTGTTTGCTGCTGGTAAACATTGGATTTGCATATCTGGCTCTAATATCCAAGGTGATCTGGAGCAGAGAGCCAAGTAGGATGAGGGAGAGCAATTTGGTGGCAAAGAAGGCAGCTGCAGAAACAGCAGATGAAAGTAACTCAGGGCACGAAATGCATTCAGTGAAATACATAATTAGCGTATTTTACTACCCGTAAAACTGGGAACAAGAACAGGAAGCAGGAACAATGAGGTCATTCTGACATCGTTTTGCTTTGGCCATTTTGAACCAAACTGGATGATTCAGCCTCAGATCAAGTGACAAGAATCCTCATGGACTGTTGGTCACATAGCAAGAAAGTTGCTTCATCACTTTGTTGCTTGACCTGCCTGAACTTCCAGCAGCTTCAGAAGGCAAGACTGTCTGTGGCGTTGCTGTCAGGCTCCTAGGCGGCACCACACGGCGACCTCTCTGGCCTGGTTCCTCTCTCAGCATTGTTGCTTTTCACTGCCTGAGCTTGCAGGTCCAGGAAAGAAGCATTTAGGAAGTTTGCTCAGAGTAAACACTGAATTCACCGAGTAAACAGATGTGGCGGCAGCTGGGGATTGAAGTCATGTCATCAAAACCAGGACACGAGTTACCAGGCAAGAGGATTAGTTCACTAAACTCGATGACTACCTCTCGTCCGAGGGATAACGTTACCGTCAAGGCTTACACACATGCGCTTAATAAGCTCTGCCTCAAAACCCAACCTCGCACATACACAGAAATCAAAGCCACAAGCCATTCTGTGTAAATACATGTCCTATATCCTTCCTGACACTTCTGACATACATTCTAAATCAAATGTATGCATTTTATTGACTGAATATTACAGCTACAAGTAGCAGGTTCCTGAGAAAAACAAATCACACTCCCCTTAGGTAAAGCGAAGCTCCTAATTCAATTGTAACTGGGAAATCAGGAGACAGACAGCATGGATCGCCGCAAATAAATATTTCCGTAGGCCTGCTTCTGAATGTTCCGTGGCGATTTCAGCACAGACGCCTGCTTCTGCCAACCATGCAGTGTTGGCAAGGCCACCTATTACAAGGCAACCCCCCCCCCCCCAACTAGTGTTGTCTCAATTTCATAGTGTATGCAACAGCAACACTTTTGTTTTCTTAGCCCAAAGCCCCTCAGCCTGTAAAACCGATAAACACTCAAAATGTGGTGGAACCCAGAGGTCAAAGCCAACCGCAGCTAAGCCTTTGTGCCCTTTATGCGTCAGCATTTGGCTAGGAAAAGGTTAACTATGGCTAAAGACTAAAATAAATCTCCCAACATAATCTCCATGTCTATGTAGATGACAAACTAAATAAAACAGAACCCAAACCACTAGCTAAGCTAAGCTAACAAAACCGTGCACCGTCCTCCTCATGAACTTCCATATTTTCTTCTGCTTTCTGTTCCCAAACCATCCGCTGATCCTTTATATATGACAACCTGGGAGCTAGGAGGTAACGGAAGGTGAATATATATACGTCAAATGAAGTCGAAGGAATCAACGTTGTTTTAGCAAAATGACGTCTTATGAGCCATAATCACCGTTATGGTCTCACTGTTTCGACACAACGCCTGTGCAGGGGCCCTGAGCTGAACTTTTTCATTTGTTCTGATCCCACCCACTGTGCATGATTGGCTGACATAAATGTGACGTCTCGGGGTTGGTCAGCCAGACTAATTATGCCGTTACGAGAATGCTTTGCACATTACCATGCGTATCTATAAATAGTGTAAATTAATAAGTGTATTTACGTTTGGGCTGTGACTTTTTTCAAAAATCAAGTTTGAACGGATTTCAAAAATCAAGCAATTAGTTCAAATATATCTGAATAACTATGACCCCCCCACACAGAATCATTCTTTTCAGTATTTTATTACCTGTCTGCACGTCGTCACATTCGTATAATCCCCCTAAGAGGTCAAAGTTGGAATATTTTTTTTAATAGTTTTGCGTTCCCTCAAATTACTCTTGCATTACTAAAAATGACTGTACTGTGTTCTTTCAAAGTACAAAATATAGAATTAATAGACTAATAATTATAAACCTAAATAATACAAACACGCCCAGTTACGTGAGCTTTAAGCACTAAGATCTAGGGGCAAATGCACCACGTTACTTCCATGTGTGTGTTTTTAAACGTATTTATACGTATTAATTAATAATTGCACACCGTCAGTGACTTTAAACAAGACAGCTGGGCTATTGAACGTGTGGTGCGTGGGAACACAAAACTATTTCAAAAAATATTTTCCCACCCTGACTTTTTATGGGGTCTGTAGACGGCAGACAACAAAATTACAACAAACAGTCTGATGTGCTTATATGCTATACTGACACTTTAAAATTGGGTTAATTATTTGCACATCATGTTCCAATGAATGTTCGAATACCGGTTAAAAAGTAGCAACCCTAATTTATGTTAATGGTAAATGTCAAAATTGTGTAATGCCCCTAATGAATGCCTGTGTTTCATTAGCTTGTAACTGTGAATTTTGCATAAATTGTTGGCTTCCCTGTCTGTGCTGCTGCTAGTATTAAACAAATAGCGGCTGGTAATAAAGACAGCAACTTCCATCTTAAAAGCGCTATCACCTCCTTTATTAAGAAGACTCACACTCGTCACAAGCCATTTATTTGCGGTCTGTATGTGGGTCTGCGGTATCGAAAGTATTCTGTGATCTCTAGGGTCACGGCGTGACATAAGGCAAAGAATGTGCTGGCATCACTTTTTCTGCAATAATCGCACTTTATTGATCCCGAAGGGGACATTCCCTTTGCAGCTACCCGATCCTGCTCTCCTTGGCACCAGGTGAGCGTCAGCTTGGCAGCGAAGGGCAACAACTTGCAGCGGGACCCATGGAGTTGGGGGTTAAGGGTTTTGCTCAAGGGCCCACAGACATGACTATTCCGCAGAGACCAGGCTTGAACCAGTGACCTTATGTTTTGCCCAAACCTCATTTGAACTACACAGCTACTTTAAATTGGAGTTGATTTTATCAGCCAGAAAGGCATTTGTAACAGCCAAAGAGTATATATCACAATTATTTTGTGTTTTTCATAGGTATTTATATATTTTATGACCCTCTCTACCCAATTGTCTTAAAAGTAGCACATTTAGATTATTAAATATATTTAAGAGGATGCATTAATAATTTAATGCTTGACATCCATTAAAGACTGAGGCTGTTCAATGAAATCTGTCACAAAAGATGCTTAATTTGTTTTTATATTCACTTTGCACAATCGCATGCCTTTTTTACCTCAGTTGACTTCTCTCAAGTGTCCAAACATCAGGTCAGTGCCAAGAATCAGCAGGAAAGTTTTGACATTTCAAACTTGACAGAAAAATCAATAGAAACCCCCTTTCCTCCTTATTCCGGTTTGATCTGTTTGGTTTTGCAAGAAATTGAAAAGTGCTGATCTTTTTTTATTGTAAAGTGTCCTCATTCGAAAATATTAACTGAATTTTACCGACAAAAATATTATTTCATTTTTTAAAATGATTTTAGAAAAGTATGTGGAACAGCAGCTATATTTGCCTGTATATATTATTTTAAGATGATGAGGTATACTGTGTTTTGGCATATAGGACGGAACTGTGGTTCAGCATATGTGATGACATTGGTAATCGTTGTCACACATGTGAACGGAACGTGACCATGAGCCCAAAAACCAAAACAGCTTAAACAGGTTTACAGTTCAGCTCAACAGTCTGGCTTGAGATGCATCCAAATTTACTGGTCATGAAAAGACCTGCAAAAGTCTTTATTTCTTATTTTACTGCATATCTTGCAACATTTCTTAAACAAATCTCACCGCATGAAAAAATCTTTCAAACCATGGATATGACTTTAAAAATGGGTTTATTCCTTATTTGAAGTATACCCAATTTTTACTGAATTGAACTGATATCGCAAACTTCTTTCATTGAACAGGAAAAGCTGCACTCTTAAACATCCCATCCACAGGAGTTCTTCAAAGCTCAGTTCTTGGTTCCATTTTCCATCTGGGTCAGATTCAGCTTCAGTTGCTGTAGCCACACACAAATCTTCATCTCCTCTCACATGAATCTAGTGCTATTTGTACTTCACTGAAATCTTCACCCAAATGATGTGCTATATCATCATCATCATCTTCATCATCATCATCATCATCATCATCATCATCATCATATAAAACTGCAAGCTATCGCCAATTATCTCAAGTTATCTCAAGATTACTTTGCAAAGTACCAGCCCGCTTCATTTTAGTGACCTACTCCGCTCGGTTCTCCGATGGGAAGAAAAGACTCCACCTACTTTTTGCAACATACGGAAAACCATCTGTTGATCAATTATAGCAATTAAGCTAGCAGGCTGCATTTTTATATATGTCTATTTTAAAATCTATTTTCCGATTGAGGACACATAAAGGCAGATTGGAGTTTAAATATAGTGTGATGTTATGTAATATTTTTCTTGTTGAGTCTGGGGAATATAATGGAATGTTTATTTATTTATTTATTTGTTTGTTTGTTTGTTTGTTTATTGTTTCTTTAAATAATAATGACAAAAAAGATGACAATAGATGAAAGTGTGCATTAGGTAGCAGTGAACCAACTGCCCCATTGCACAAACATCGTCTTTCATGAAAGTGGAAGCCCAGATGTTCCCCGATGTGATCTCACGGTTTCACTAGGGGGCAGGTGTAGGGGTGTCTGCATCCATCAGGGGAGAAGGCTGGAGAAGCATAACCCCTGCCCTTCTCACAATTTGTGTGGCAGCCAAGGACTCATAAAACCATAGGCCCCAAAGACCCCACAGCACCATCTTGTTCTCTCGGATGTACTTAACGTGTAATCCACGGAGCACAAAATGGCCTTAATTGTCTCAGTGATAATTGGGTTAATACAGGACTCAGGTGGACGCGGCATCCAGAAGATCCTCCCGGACGTTGAGCTGGAGGTTACAGTGGCGGCCAATCATGACGGCTGGCTTCAGTTTTCAGTGAGAAAGAGCGAGCCTACCAATGAATTAGAAACCCCTAGGTTTGGCTAATTCGGTTAGCCATGTGTTCCTTCATGGACTAATACTCTCCCCTCCAGATGTCCAGTAGATAAATACCTTTTTCTCGGTATCCAAGTTGTATCATGGCTTTAAACATGGTAATCCAGTAAGTCTCGTAATACTTTAATGCTTCATGCAGTGTAACCTTATACTATGGTGTTGGTCTCATTTTTTTTTGTAATTTCAATAGATCCTTATTAATTGGCGGGAAGTCTGACATTCTCCTTTCCAGTGGTTTGTAATGCTCTGCACTTTTCTTGCCCATCACTGATAGCTCACTAATCAACCCAGAAAACAATTGTTTTGCTGAAATAACGTAAGCTTCTTGTGGATTCATGTAAAGAGCTAGTATTTAGGTAATATCCAGCAAGTAGCTATCAGTCACGGGAAACATCTACGAGTGACAATCATATTATTCAGGAGAGCTTTCACACAGAATTGCTGCAAAATAAAACGAAACCTTTCTCAACTGACATCTCTATACAAGTGGATAAAAAGACGATAGAGCTAGAGAGAGACGCCGGGCAACCTAAGATGTAAATGGAGGAAGTGCAGAAAATGTGAAAGTAGAGTAAAGTATTTCCTAAGGAGAAAAATATTGGTGCCATATGGCTCTTACACCGTAACAGTAGCGCTTAGCAGCTGAGTGTTGGTGCTGCCCATGTGCAAACTATCACTTTAAGGTCGGCGAGGTCAAAGGTCACTGCAGAATCTCAACACAGTCACTGCCTTGTGTGGACTATCCTCTTAATTCTCTTTATTTTATTTACTTCCGTCTACTTTATCCGTTTCAGTGATAAGCCACGTTTTTCCCTGCAACCATAAGATGAGTATTTCTCCTTCCTGATTCGATTACAAATAAAATTAAGATCAGTGACGCTGAACCTTTTTTGCTGAAAGACAAAGTACTGTATAGCATTGAACTATCTGACCATTTTGAGATACTGAAGGGGTAAAATACACACACATGAACACACACACACACACACACACATACACACCTACACACACACACACACACACACCTACACACCTTTCTCTGACAAGTGAAAACATATTGATTGGTTTTTATTCTGTTTGCCTATCCCCAGTGCAGCAAAACACCCCAGGAGTCAATAAAGTCGGTTTAAGATGAGCAGTAACCCCCCCCCCAACCCACCTCACATCCCCTCCCCACACACACACACACACACACACACACACACACACACACACACACACCCTCAGCGTCTTTGATGCTTGACGCTTACCACAGTTTGCTACATGCCCTATCTGATGATGGTGATTAATCGCATAACAGCGGGGGGTCAGGGGGGGGGTCACTGTGCGGTGTTACCTGATACCAGCAGATAAATGCCTTAACTTACCCAGAGTTCAAACCCAGCTTCACCTGGTGCCTGAGTCAACACCAAACAGACACTGTTATGCTTCCACTTTTAGGCCGCGGGGGGGGGCTGAGGCGGGGCATGCTGAGGGTGCCCACCTTATCAGGGCAACAGATACGACCTGATAATTATAATCCCATTTGTCAGACTCAATTAACTGAGCCCAAAGCCTGGCTGAAAGGCAAACTCTCCAAACATAACGCCTGTTAGGCTGTTTTTACAGGCGGGTTTCGGCCTTTCCTGGGCCACAACTTATTCTTTGTCCAGAGAACTTCATCTCCCCATCTGTCAAATCTGCAGCGCTGTGACATTCTCTTCCGGTCACCTGGTCGTGAGCGAGTCACATGACCAAGGGATCAAAAAAAGCTTCGCTGAAGCATCTGCACTTTGACAAGATGCCTTTTGGTGAAGATGTTGGGGACATTCTGGTGTCTGACAGTTCTTTGTATCGAAGAATCGAACATCTAATGCGTTAATCGCAGACAGTCATTTTTATTTCAGCGCTTTGCTAAATATCATGCTAAGAAATGCAACGTCTCCTGGATATATTCTATTAATGTGACATCTGTATTAATGTCCTACTTGTATCATATCGGTTAATTCATGTCTTTTTTTCAGTGGCGGTGTCAGCAATCTCATCATACAAATTCCCTGTCAAGTGTGAGGTTATTTTGCTAATAGAACATTTATCATGCTTGGTAGATCTGAGGGCCAAAATTTAGTCGCTACTCTCCTTCCATTAAAATGAATACGGTTCCCCCAGGAACAGAACCCTCCCCACCCTGCCCACCCACCCAGACTCACACACAATGTCACATACACCCCCTGACACGTGTCATAATAGAGCTGGAGAAAGTGAATGTGGGAAAAAAAAAGAGTAAAGAGCAGCTGGAAATTTATCTCGCAGTGGCACTGAGAAGCGCTCTCCCTGCCTGTCTGTCTCCCTCTCACTCTCTCTCTCTCTCTCTCTCTCTCTCTCTTCCTTTCATTCTCACTCTCCCTCACTGCCCTGTCCTCCTGCTCTCGACAGACAAGCCAAGGACACAGCAGAGATAGAGCAGGAGGACGGTTTGTTCTCTCTTCGGGACGCTGTGCCGCTATCTGGCCAGCATGTCGCCCTGGGGTCAAACGCAGGTCAAGGCACGTGTGACTGACCGCAGTGCTGAGCTACACAGCCTCACACAAACACACACGAACACCCCCACAGTGCAGCATAGTCTCCTAGGGGCTACCTGCAGGCAATACTGGCACGTAAAACATTAATCCTGAGGCGGAAGGTTTATTAAGCTTAGCACTTGACTGGAACGACCCTCCCAGTGTCGTGTGCCTGTTTTGACAATACTGAGCCACCCATGCTAATTCATTGGCCTGTGGGCACAAGGCTTTGGGTGGCGGACTTATGATGAGCTGCTAACTGTATGTTAAACACTGAAAGACTGGCCATAACTGAGCATCGGTGATTTTCCGCATTTTTCTTTTGGCCCGGAGCGAACTGATTTGATGGGACAGCGTCACCCCAGGGACCGAAGCCGGAAGCAGAGGCCTTTGCTCCTGAGTCTGCCGGACCTCAGGTCGCGCTGGAGGTGCTCACCACCGTAGGCTATTCCCTCGGACAAACGAGGGAAATCCTCATTATATAATCGGCCTGTCTCACTGAGAGGCAAGCCCAGAGCTGCCCCCCCACCCCTC
>JAODJW010000117.1:29350625-29366547 GCA_026777045.1 Hyperopisus bebe | reverse complement strand
GGTTTTAGTGTGGGGGGGGGGGGGAGGGGTGGCCCACTGGAAGGAAAACGTGCGGACCTAATCTTCCACATGCTGCCTCAACTTCTTAAAGGCAATTTTAAGGTTCCTTGATGCACAAGGATCTGACCTGACCCCTGACCTTTGCTCCTGTGTATATCCTACATCCCGGAATTCGATCTGTTTGTTACAGTATGTTCATATTTCTTTTGCTTCTTTTAGTCTTTAAATCAAACGGGTTTGGTCCACTGGATATTCTCATATGCCCATATTTTTAAGGGAAAAAATAGTTTCTATAAAATAAAATCAGTCAAAGTAATTTATTAATATAATATTAAGTATGCTGTAATAAATATAGAGAGCGATCTGTTTCCACAGAACTAATCAAGTTTTTCTTTGTTCCATTCATCATATTAAACCTAATAGCAACAATATATCTATTGTTAGTGAGATTTTTGAGGCCCTCATCCATGTGAGGTCAAGTGTAAGCAGTGATCATAACCACATGCTCACGTAACAGTAATTAATACCACATGCTCTGATTGTGTATGTACACCAGTCATGAAATGACATCATCATTTGGTTCTAATTTGATGCCAGATTTAAAATATATATTCTCAGAAAGAGTTTGACCAGATGTTATGTGACAATGTCAGTTGTTCCATGAGCATTGAACATATTCTGGATTGTCTGATGTTCTAATCAAGTTTAGATTAGCATGGTAAGCTTCTCTGGCTAATGTTAGCATGCCTCTTGCTTCTTTAGTTTTTGCCTGGTCATCCGATATCTCATACTGCATGTTCACATTTCAGCTGCGAACCCACCCACTGACCATGAGCACCATCCCCGACCAGTGGGGGTCAGACCCCCTCCTTACGGCTGGCAACCCCCCCCCCACCAGCCACATAGGTGGTCCTTCCTACTGGCTCTGGTGACACTTGACAGCATTACCCTCAGAGCCAGAAAAAAAAGTTGTGTGTGTGTGGGGGGGCGATATTGAGGGGATCTTTTCACCGGTAAGCAATAGAATTCCTTTCAAGATGGCGGCAAGGTATCTGGTGGGCTTGGCTGAGATTCGAAGACACCCCCTCTGCCCCCAGCACCTTGACGACACACATACGCACAGACCCACACAGCCATTGTCTCTCTCATGCCCCCGGTGGAAAAAAGGCTCATTGTGGCTTACAATAACGGGGTGGCCCATGTCACAGCATTCAGTCCGTACCTTTTCTCACTGAACCCCCCCCCTCCCCACATATCACTGTTTTATCCAGGGGGCTGTGCTGTGTAGTGTCCAGATAGACGCCGCCTGGGACTGTCTCAGTACTTTCTCCGGGGCAAGAAAGAGGGAACAGTGTGGGGTGCTTGCCTAGGGGTAGCCCCCCCGCATTCATGTGCAAATGGGGCCTCATTGTCCGGCCCCGCAGAGAGTACACACACAGATAAGAGGCACTTTCAGCCTGGGCCTCATGCAGACCGGCCTCCCCTGCCGTTGTGATGACAGCCTTGTCAGAGATTATCCGACAGGACAGGTGACGAACACTTGCGCGCGCGCGCACACACACACACGCACACACACACGCACACGCACACACGGAAACGCACAGGAAAAACCTCTTGCATTGCTCTGGCATGAAAGACTCTGTTACATCATTTTGCCTACGTTCTGCGTGCTGTTAATCTCCACCCCTGTGTTTCCGGCGGGGGGGTGGGTATGACATTAAATTTTACTGACGTTTCAGTCTGTTAGTGACATTACTGGTGTGAGCCAACAGCATTTCTAACATCCTGGTTTGTGAGGCCGAGGTGTAAAAATATGCCCGTTGAAAGCAAATGGTACCTTTTTTTTTTTTTTTAATTAATGTGAGGAAACTGTGATGTGTATTGCAGGGTTTTCTCGTTATGAAAGTTTCGACTCAGTTAATATGCGAGCTGGCCGTCTGTCTGACGGTGTATCGCTGAAATATTCGCAGATCGATAGCTATGTACCACGTCGATAACGACCTCGTCCCATCTGCGTCTTGAAGTACATATCCACCGTTCCCTCAAGCCGAATTCACATACACCGGCTCCTAATGATGAAAAATAAGAGATCTTTTTACGTTTTATTTATCTTCTTACAGCAATGACGATACGGAATCTGTCAATATTTTGCGCGCACAAGAACACGGCATCTGGAAAGTCTCCATACCGGCCACAGCACTTAAGGGCTTTCATGCGGGCTGTCTGAACCTCAGCTCACCTTACGATTTGCTTAATCGCACACCCAGCTAATGCACGAGGTGGGGGGGGGGGGGTGAAGCTAGCGCATTCAGAAAGGTGTATAACGACAGCAGGGCCGGTTTGTCTCTGGATGTGCTATTACTTAAAACCCAATCTGGGCCCAACGATGAGCCTTTGTGGGGCCGTCCTTTCAGACTGTGGTTGGACGGATAAAAAAAAAAAAAAAAAAAAAAAAAAACAGAAGCTACCCCATTCATGTGGACGGGGGGGAAAAACAAAAACATGTCAGTCGAGCTAGCAGGCTTAGAGTGTTTACCATTGAAATTCCGACCAATGACAACTGCCGATGAAACAAAAGCGCTGGGGCTGGAGGGACCTGAACGGCCACAATGGAGTGACAGGAATGGCCCTATTCATTAAAAGCAACGGTCAAACGTATGCAGGAGCCCAGGCGGCCCTATCGGATCGGATTGAACCCCAATCTTTGTCAGAATTCAAATGTAGCTCTTTATCGGCGATGGGTGGGGGGGGCTCTGATTCTAGGACATCAGGTAAGAGCTGCTGCCGACGTCTCCGTGCGTCTGATTCACGGCGGCCGGTCAGCCGGCTTCTCCCATTTGCCGCCCGGGGAGGTTTTTTTTCGCTATGGATTCACAGCAACCCCCCTGGACTTTTTTTGGACACATTAGTGTGAGAGAAAAAGGAGGGGGGGGGGGGGGTGTGCATGTCACGGGCTCACGGCTTGTCACAAGCACTGGGCATCTGAGACGGGCTCTCGTGTGACCTTCAGATGGGGCGGTTGGGCCGATGGGGCGGTTTTGTTTTGCGTGGCGCGCAGCAATGCTTTCTGGGAGAATCTGAGCCGCTATCATGTGACATCTTGGGAAACAGTCTGATATTGTTATAGGTGTGCAGTAAAAGCCCTCAGATCAATGGTTTGCTGCTGTATTAAAGCGACCCAGAATTATGGTGGTGGTGGGGGGGGTTATATAGAAAGTATAGTATAAAAAACTCATTTACGCATGAAGCTCTGGATCTTCGCACTTTTGTACATTTTCCTGCTCAGTTACTGGATCTGTAAATGCTTATTTTTAGATAGTTAATCCCTGAAGGCATAAAACAGTTTCTGTCTGACACATGTATCGAAAACAGGATTCCTTAAATTTAAAACGATCAAATTTTCAGGTATGACTTTTGTTGCTGACAGTGATGTGGCTCTTTGTACCTCTTCAAAACGTATTTTCCTTTCTTTTGCCGCAAAATTGATGCATATTTGAAGCTGACTGGATTCCCTAGATCACAATGACAGTAATCACAATCAATTAGGTAACACTCGAGGATAGTTAGAATCAGAATCAATATCAAGTCAGCGCCTCAGAAGAGTTTTTTTTTTGTCTTCCCTACGCCGACACTGAGAATAAACCTTAAAAGCCTCATGAATAAAATTCTACCATAATGTGTTGGCAACCATAACATTGATTAAGCTCCTGATTACCCTCTTTAGTAATGGCACACTTGTGCACCAGGAAGAAAATAAATACACAAGATTGTTGCTACAGCGTTTTAGATTTACTGAGAACTCACACACATCAAACAATTTGTACGGAGGGTTGTTATTCCTGTGTCAGATATTTATCGATTGATGAGTTATTTTATTTACAAGCTATTTATTAATCTATTTATTTTCTCTCATGCTCTGTCTGTCCTGGGATGCAGAACAAGCATACTGCAACCATACTGCAACCAAAATTGATGATGGATAACTATTCATTATGTTAGCTTTGGCCTCTCTAAAAAGTGCACACTGCACGAGCTGGTATCTGTACTATCAGCATACAGCCTTGCCGAGAGGCCAGACTGTGAATCACATGTGACAGTCAGGCATGACAGGCAAATGACAAAAAAAAAAGTACTTCAGAAGAAAGACACGTTCTTGGCTGAGTTTGATGCCACCAAATGGCCAGACATGTGCTCAAAATAATATTGTCTACTGACCTCTTAATAAGGCTTCCAAAATGACCAGGAACAATCTAGTAACCCTACTGTGTGACTCATGACTTAATACTGCCAGAATTTTGCTCCAGTAATATACCAAACAAATAACAGATAGACAAACAGGAGACTTTGTGATCTATTAGTAAATAAATGTTCGTGGGTTTGTCTTATAATATAGCGTTTGATCCAAAAAAACATAATTACCTTTTAACAAAAGCACGTCCTTCGAGAGCTCCGAGTGACTGCTTTCAGCTCTGACCCAGTCACAGTAGCTCACAAAGGCACCTCCTAGCGTGGCACGGACAGAGGGGCTGCAGAGGTATTAGCGCCCTGACGCTCGCTCTGGCCCTGAGTATCGCGCAGAGTACGGGTGAGAACCTGCTCGTGGCCCAAAGGCCATGAAGACCATAGAGGTGCAAAGCAGCAGTCATGCAGTGATCTTTTAGCATTTCATTACAGGCACCCCAACTCAACATGCGTGCCATTTTGTCACTACAGTCACTATTAAACAACACTGTAAGTGTTCACAAGCAACCTTATCCGCATTAACTGCACTGGTGATTGTTTTTGCTGCGTCTTGTACTATTTGAGGTATTTCATGCCTGTACATAGTGTTATTAAATTACATCCTGCGTGTCTCATGTCCAAGATTGTTCATATGTCATTTTTTCTTCTACGCTGTACTCTAGTTATACCTCAGTTTACATTTTTAATTTCTTGTTATGTGTGAATGCAGCATTTGGGCTGCTGCTAAATTTTTTTGTTATATGCTGTGCACTAACAATAAAGGAATTTAATCTAATTACCAACAAAAAATACGCTACATTAATAACCACGGTGCGTGTTTCTTGAATTATACCCCCCCGGCACCTTTGCGTGTCGCTCTGCAAGGCGTCTGCATGCCCTGCTATACATCCTTTATTCGGAAAGTTAACATGTGAATAATCCATATGTTTGTAAAGATAGTTGAACATTTTTGATATTAAAAAAACAGCGCACACATTTTAATTGTGATGTGTACTAAGTACGCTTTATATCACAGAAACTTCTGGAACGTGCTATGAATATAATGAAACATGATTTGAAAAGGATGTAAGTGAATGATAACATAATACTGATGAAAATTAAGTTGACGTTTTGTTTTCATTCCGTTTATCATGCAAGGATGACTGCAGGCATTATTATTATTATTATTTTGTTATTTTGATTAATATTATTCTTGGTGTTTTTATTATTATTATTATTATTATTATTATTATTATTTTATTTCATTTTTTTTACTACTACTACTACTATTATCTATTACGTTTACAAGTCTGTTGCCACTTGTTTGAGCAGCTCTCCGAAAGCTTTGAAAGGGTGTGCTGAAGAGTGCCCCCCCCTCCGGATTCTCTCTCCCAGCCCCTTGCATGCACAGGTGATAACAGTACGGGGAGGGGATGGATGGGAGGGCAGCAAAGCAAACTTACCAGACAGTATGACACCGGAAGATCAGACGGTCTTACAATTACAGTGAAAGGGATCCGGTGGATTCGACAAGGAGGCTGAACAGCCTCAGATGAGAGGGGGCCTGTGTCGTCTGTCACAAAGAATAATCAGATCGGGGGAGGGAAAAGGTAACTGATTGACTGGGTAAATGAAACAAAGCTCTGATATCAGTGTGAGGAGGAGAAGAATGCACTCAGGTGGAGGTGAGGGGCATCGCGGTGGCCAGGAACTCTCCTTGGGATAGCTACCTCACTGCCCGTCACAGGAAGCGTGGAGCTGGCCGCAGTAATCCTCACACGTGGAGGCTTTGGTGAGGGTAGCGGCGCCTGCAGACCTCTCCCAGGTGTCTGAGCTGCCCACAGAGTCAGGCCATTTCATGCAACGTAGCACTAAGGCACTTTGGCACATCAAAAGCCAGAAAAAACAACCATTTCACCGAAAAAGCAACCCAACAAATAAAAAAATGAAACTTTTATTACATTGCACTCATTCGTTATAATATATTTGTTAAATTACACGATGTTTTAAATGAATTTAAATGTGAAAAACGCACCAGAATGAATAGAAACAGAAGCTATTCCTCCATCATGTTTAAAATAATTGCATATTTGTGTGACTCAGACTGAAATCAGTCAGCTTATCAGTATATATCATCTGTCATATAAAAATAAAACAAATTAGAAACTAAACAATGATAAATAGTTCCTGTCTGTTTTTGGAATGCAAATAAATTTGTGTCATTTTACAGGTTTCTTTGAATGTGTGATTCCAACATTCTTCTGAGTTTATTAGTGACAGAACCCGAGTCATTATACGACAGAAGCTTTTCTTTTCTTTGCATCAGTGTTTATTAAATATAGTAAAACCCTTTGCTATGTGCAAAGACAATTCACATTTCTGTGATTCTGGGAATTTGGTCTTTTTCTTTTCCTGGACCGTCTGTCTGCACTGGGTCTCTTGCATACTGTGCTGTGACCTCTGTGCTCTGGCGTGAGAGATTTCCAGGAAAGGCCATCTGAGTTTCAAGCAAGAAATCTTCTGTGGTCACTTGCCTTCTTTCTGCAGACAGGAATGTTCAATCACACCATGTAGAAAATAAATTGTACACAGTTATGAAGACTTTTTAAAAGTTAGCAAAAAAAAAATGGAAACAAAAATAAAATAACAGCTGCCATATTCCGAACAGGTTAGATTCCACCAGTGTAGCATATAGAAGGCTGTTTCTTTGCTAACAAGACTGTTATGCTTGGAAACTAGGAAAACCTTTTTTAAATGTTGCATTTTGGCCAGTGTATGCATGTGTGGTTTTTTGGATGTCATGTGATTCCTTAACAATGGACGTCAGTCACCACATGCAGACAATAATTTCCCTTTACTGTCTTACCAGTCATGGCTACAGTCCATAATTAGCTGCATAGCATTCTGGGATTGCCACACATACGTTGCTAAGCAGCAACATATGCCGCAAGTAACTGAGCTACTCTTAGAATGAATTGTTTGGTTGCCGTGTCGACAGAACCTTCTGCTTCTCTGGGCGGATTCGAACGATTATGAGACTGTATTCATCATTAATTGTTGTTGGTTTTTCACATAGATTCTATGAGCTCTATAAATCTATTAGAGATTCAAGAAAAGAATATAAAGATGCTTAAATGTAAAGACATACGCAGCAATAATTCTGTATAATTCTAAATGATAACTCACCACATTTTCCCATAGTGTTTTTAATGCATGTTTATAATATGAATTAAGAAACTGGTTAAGATACAGATATTAAGAATTCTGCCCTGCAATCAAAATGAAAAACTTTTTTTTTTTTTTTTGGAGGGAGTTTTATTTATTTCTAATACATACAGAAAATCACACATGGAAATCACATAAAACATATTAATTCCCAAAGAATTTTATGTGTTCATTGAAATCACAGCGCAGCCCACACATGCTTTACAAGTAGGTTAATAAATAATCACATTTGTTTCAGCTGTCAAATTTCCAATAACTACATTAATTAACTGTCCCACGACAAAGGAAAAGTGATAAATATTTTTGTTGTTGACAATATATTATGAATATCTGTTCACCCATTTACCCATCCATCCATCCATGCATCCATTTTCTCGCTATATAGAGATCACAGTGTCTGTAACTGTTTCTGATTTCAGTAAAACATAGTAATGTTCATTTAATATAAGAAAAAAACGACATTTGGTATTTCTTCCTGCTACAGTAAACAGAAGTAAAAATATTACGTAATACAAATTCAGTATATATCATGCTTTCAATGTCTGTTTAAAATACGATGTTTTAGCAGTTATGCTTAAAATGAATGTTTTTATTAATCAGCGACTAACCGGTAAAGGTAATGAGTCATGATATACACGTATAGATACAGCTGTCAGGTCATACTCGGGTAGTTTTGCTCTGGAATATTCTGAATGTGATACTTAAGCCTGCGATAGGGAACTCATTACCAACAACAAGTGAAAACAGTAAATATATCTTGTAAAAGACTTGTGAAACCCCCGTAACTTATGGCATGTTTATGTCCCAATAAGAGAAAAATACCTGGAGGATAAGGTTAATCTTTCGACATGAACTTCAATATTGCTCTGAACACTTTAAAACATTTTCTAATCTGTTTTTAAGAACTTGATCTATGCGTATAACCTGATTCCGATTAGTGAGTTCCTCGCTCACTTTTAATATGAAGCTTCGAATAACAGAACTGCACGGGCCTGTTAAACGCATGCAGTGCCGGGGAGTGTCACCGTGTCGCTTCAGGCCCGGGGCAGAGTCCCTTCACCGTGCCTCCGTGACATTTCCAGTCTGCTGCATTCAACACATCCTGTTACTGGACATTCCAGATAAGGGCTGATTTTTTGTTCCGCGTCACCTTTCTCCCCCAGGTACACGGCGGAGTAAAACCGACAACGGCGAGCTTTTCCGGGTGGATTAAACGCCAGATTTAACACCAAGCAGATCGCAATGAAGACCTACCCGCCCCAGCCAGTCAAGTGTATTGTTACGAATTTTCATTATTATTATTATTATTATTATTATTATTATTATTATTATTATTATTATTATCGTCGTCGTTGTCGTGAAGGACTTCAGTTACGGAAATATGAATTGAGTTGCTTTGAGCTTCCCGTGGCGATGCGGAGCTGCCCGTTAGCTGGGAGATTAGAGATGACAGCGAACTCTGCGCTGGGCGCCGTGTCGCGCCTCTAATTGCCCTGACATCACCCGGAACTGAGCTAAAGAGCAGGTCTTAGTCTGACTCAAACGTTTGGTCTCTACCCTCGTGTATGTTTTAGCTGAAACTACCGTAGGCGTCTGGCGTCTATGCCTTCGCTAGACTGCGAGTGCAGGTCTAATCTGCCCTATCGTGCTTCCAGTCTAACTCAATTTAAACCAAGCCGACTAAGACCAAAACTGACAGTATGTTGTCAGGATTTCGTTGAACTTCACGTTTCATTTTACCTTCAATAAGTATTTGCAAAATATATTTGCATATATTTCCAAATTACCAGTTCGAAATCCTACGGTTTCTATACCTAAATGATGACCGAATTTTAAACTTTAGTTTAAGCTGACATTCACGTTTAACTGATTTAAGTATTCGTTGACTTCATGGGTTCATGATAAATATTCCAACAACCTTTCTTAGAACATAATTTGTAGTAATGCGTTTTCAAATGTATCCGCATTCAAACAAAAAATTATTGACGCTGTAAATATCTTTTAAAATAACAGCCATCCACCTATCCACCACGGCAGTACGTCCGTCCATCCATCCATCTATCCATCCATCCATCCATCCATTCATCAATCCGTCCATCTTCCAGCCACTTAATCTCGAGTCCATGCACCTGGACCATGTACATCCCAAAGAGCAATAAACACAAAGCAGCGGAACACAGGGCTGTTTGGCCAGCTATAGCAAGGCATAAAATCAAACAAGACAAAACTGTTGCCGTTTTATCATTTGAGCTTTCATAAGTATATGAAACTATTAAGTATTTTGTTTGGCTTCTATTAAAAGTGTTCACAAGTATGCATATAGGCCTATATGTTTTTTGTTACGTTTAAAGTTAAAAAGTCTGACAGCGGCAATTAACGCGTAATACCCACGGTTTAACTAAAACTATTTTATTGCATAAATGTGAGATTGAGATTATTAAAATTACCTTACTTAACCTGCGTTTTCTACGTAACCTTTGCAATGCTCAGTTCTTTTAAAAAACGAACAAATAGGCAATTAAACATTGGTTTACTACAAATTTTATATATGATTGCTGTAAATTACCATTTATTTACCATAAATGTGCTTTAATAGGTTAATACGATATCTTAAATTGTACAGCACACGGAACGGTTGCAAAGCCACTATTATATATAATTTTAAAGATCGATGGGAAGTCTGTCTTGTAATTGAACTAAACTTTCAATTTGCACGGTGAGCGCCTGATGAAAGTAGAACGTGTGGTGACCCCAGAGCCAAAAGGCAGTGACCATAAAAAAAGTTACAGGAAATATAAAAGACATGCGATCTGGCGGCTGAAAGGAGAGAGGATCGCTAAATAAGGGCGGCTCGGATGCTTAGAAACAGCCACCCACTTGTTTTATGCTGCGGCTTAATCTTGATCCGAGCTTCATACGTATCAGTAAGGAAATCAAATCGTCCAGGACAGCTTATCTGTCTAAGGATATCAAGCCAAATTCTAAGCCAGTCGAGACCAAAGTCTCAGCACCGAGACGAATCGTGCTCGTTTGTGTTAGTCCCAGAGCGCAACTGTCAAAATTGCGGCTTTGGACAGTTCATTCCATCCGAATAATCAAGGCTATAATCGCGTATTTTAGTTGTGTATAGTTATGCATTCGATATTTTAAAATGTGCAATAATAAAATACGAACATTTTTAATATAATCACACTCTTTATATGCAATCAGGCTTGTTTATAAATTTGATTTAAAATCATGCGGTGAAGTGCTGCCGGGAAAAATAACTGACAAAATGGTGTGTAAGAAGCTGTACCCGCTGAGCTACAGAAGGAGAACGGGACTAATACGATTTATAATTAATATTTATAATTTGTATTTTTTAAATAATTTTAAGCGTAAATACCGAAAAAAATACAATTTTCATACAATGTTAATAACATTTCTTAAAATAAGCATACAGTGACTTACAAAATGACGTAGTTAAAACGTGTCGTAATACTCGATATGAACATATATGGCGCGCTTATAGGTTGCAGTAAAATGTGTTTATTTCACTTTAGATTGTATTTTGATCTGAAAATATGTTACGTTTGAAATGTATAACAAGCTGTAGTGAGTACTCGAAGCAGTTTTGTGTAACTTAACCCTATCAAAATAACAATAATTAATACACACAAACAAAAATAAATTTTATATTTACTCCAGATAAGTCATTATTTAAGCCTTACATTTTTTCAGGCCAAACCCCTGACACCGCTAAATATTAAGTAGGCCTATTAAAATTGTGCTAAGTTGCAAAATAATTTAGCTAACGTTAGGTAAGTTCAAGCTTAATTTTTGCGGCTTTTTTCTCTCATCCTTCACTTGTACAGGATTATAAAGCAATTAGAAGAAGAATCTTCGCCCACCCATCACAGGTTTAGGACATTGAACTTAAACGGACACTTTTAACAGGCATGTTTACTAGTCTAATGTAGGCCTATTCGGACTACGAAGAAACGTAGCGTAAAAAGTCTAAAGGAATTTATCTCATTATATCCTTCGGTATTTAGACCCTATAGAGTCGTGAAGCGATTATGAAGATAATTCAATGTCCGTCATCTTGACTGATAATGGATATATAAAGCAAGGAAAGAAACTACTGATATGTGAAATTTATTTACATGTTTACTTCATGTTTCAGTTCATATGGCGACCTATCGTATATTATGTTGGCAATTGCTACCAAATCCTATATTCTCTGTGTCATTTAAAACACCAATTTGCATACTAGTCTTCAATCTATCTGTGTGACCGAGTAATAATAATAATAATAATAATTTGGAGGGAAGATATTCCTGTTATGATATGCATGGTCTGATCTCTCTTTGTATCCAGTAGGGAGTTTGTATCCAATATGGACAGCATTCAAAAATATTTCCATATTCGACACTTGCTGATATTGTAGATTGCATTATTAATCACTAGTGGGGCTTATTTCTGAAGTGATATCAAAGGTAACCGTCTCGTTTATGACTCAGTTCGTAACACTCGAGGCGCTTGCCTGATTGCTGAAGGATAACATTGGAAGCTCCCGTCAATCGATCAATAAGATGACGCGATCAATTGTTCATCTTAGGCTGAAGGCGCAATGAAAACACAATAACTTGTAAATAATGCAAAGCAGAATCTCTGTGAAAATAAAACGCCCATGTTTAAATCAGCGAAGAAGAAGCCTTCAGCTGTCTTAGGGTCTTTTACACTTGACTGGTACCCGCAAATTGACTAACGTAATCATCTGTTTTATTTTCTTTACTTTCAGTTGCATTGAAATTAGTTTCTTAGATTGCTAGCCGCACAGTCAGTAGCGGCACATCATAAAGTCCCACTTACAGGCAGTTAACTGTAGTCTTCTCTGTTTCTCTAACATTCCTTTAATACGAAGGAATTCGGCATATTATTCGCGGCACTGGCACTGTATATCAATTTCCATGACTTTATTGGTAGTATTATTTTTATGGGACGAGTCTTGCCTTAAAACAAACATTCACTCGTTAATCTAAGTTCAGAATCATAAATGGCATGGTAATTAAGTAACCATTACATCAATTAGATGAACTGCGAATTGCATTTCGTATCAACTCATCCGGAATTAAACAATAAATATTATGAATAATATTATGCGTTTCTTACTCGTTGTATTTGCAATTTTTTGTTTTATTTTAGTCAGCAATACCCACACAATTGATACGTGTTTATTAAGTATGTGTTTAAGGAATGACAAATCAAATAATACGCTTCTGCGATTTTACTAGGCATCATGATCAAAGTCAAACTTGTTACACTCACGTTCAAAACGAAGGAAAGTTCAAAGGGTGATATTCATGTACTGTAACCTGAGGAGGACTCGCTTTTACCGGAATTCAAATCAGTTACTATAACAAAATGTTATTTTTAATATTTTGATACCATTTCTTCAACTTCTTATAAAGCATAATGTGTAAGGCGTACGTGAACAGAAAATATTTCGTTGTTGTTGTATTTTTCCATGCATACTTCACTATATTTCTCCAAAACGTGCAATGTCCATTGATTATGAATGTGTTTCAACATCTGAATATGAAGAATATGAAAAGTATAAGACAAGAGTATGAAACTAAGATGAAATTACGAAAAACTTAATGACGCACACATAACTCACGATCACGGTCTTTTCGTGTAGTTTTCATCGATTTTCAATGATTGTATCCATTTATATCAAACGATGTGAGAATTAACATTTATCAGATGCTTTGTTCGCTGTTCCTGTTTAAGTTCTCTTAAAACTGCTCATTGTTTACGCTGAACAGAAAAAAAGTGCTTTATTATAACTACTACGATAAAAGCATACATTTCTCCGACAACGAGTCTATGTGCAAGTGCTATGCAGCTGCGGTGGTGTTTTAAAGAAGTAAGTGGATTAAATTTATACACATTATGATATATGAAACTTGGCTTCAGTGGAATTATGGTTCTTTGCAATCTAAAGTAACACTCGAGGGACAATACGAACTTTCTTCCTGCTAGCAAATGAACTGCGGTATAGATTATTTTAAGCAAGTTCAACACACATGTAAAAACTGAGGAAAGCAAAAAAAGAGAAATAACAAAAGTGCTTCGGAACTTCCTTATCACTTTCAATTGTGAGGAAATGCGCGTCAGGTTTAGAGACACAAATCTGGAACTGAATTTTTCAGGGTGCATAAGAGTAAATGTTCACTAAGTCCTTGAGGAGTTTCATTAGTATTGACTTCAGTCCTTGAATTAGTAACCTAAACTTTGGTTCAAATCAGCGTCGGATAATCTCTTCACTGGAAATAGATCTTATCTCAGCCTCCACTGAAAAAAAAAACACACACACAGAAAGTTTTCAATAAAAATACCACGTATGCAGTGGCTGAAATTTCCAACTCTGAAAGAATTTCAGGAATTTCATATGTTCAGATGTTTCGTGTAAGGTCGCCTGGTGGAAGACAGTAAAAGGTGAAGTATAGACAGATAGATAGATAGATGACAGTAACACGACTTCCTATATATTTTGACTGACTTTTTATTTCTTTCCTTACGGTTTCATGGGAGTGTATACAAGGAATATTTAAATAGCCTATGAAAATTACTTTTGTAAAATAAGTATTGTTAATAATAATTACTCTGACATATTTGCTCTGCATACAACAACATGGAGTAAGAGCCGGGTTTAGTCTATAGGCCTGTGTTTTATGGTCAGAAATATATCTACCACAGGCCCAGCAGCATTCTCATAGTGAGCTCGGTGGTAAAACGATAAAATTTTCCTTCTTGTCTGAAGTTCCGCTACCACTGTAGGCCTTTTCTTTGGCATAAAAAAAAGTTTTACAAAATAATCCCGCGACGCTTGCATAGCACCATGGACAGCGATTTCTGTTGAACTGTAGCTCGTCGGCTCCTAACTGTCGCATTATCACCCCATGACGCCGGAAGTCGGCGGGAAAAGTCCTTGCTGAAATCCTGGTTTTAAAACTGGAAGAGGATTTTCTCCTTCTTTACCTAGATGTGTTAATACATCTTCGTGTGCTGACAGCAGCGAAGCTGAAAGTGTGACGATGTCCGAATTTAACCGTGCTGCTGTCTAAACCCGCAACACCAGTCTGCTTACACTTACAATGCAGATAATGAAGTACAAGTAGCACTATAATAATAATAATAATAATAATAATAATAATAATAATAATAATAGAAGAACGCGCTTATGAGAAAACAATATGTAGATATTTACGGCAGGTTCCATATCATACGTATATGACCTTCATATATGAATCTTATAAATATCAAACATATACACTAATACGATCAGAAATTAAAACATTACGTTTGTACTTAATCCTGTTAACACAGGCTTTCATAACAGCATCCGCCACCCTGTGTAAATAAGATGAAAAAGGGACACTGGCGAAATGTGTATTAAGATAAACTGGTAAAGAAAAACGGCCTTCAAGAATAAACGAAAGAAGACGGAGGTCATATTCCGTGGCCAGAAGTGTGTGACATTCGTTTAGCAATAAATCCATGACGATTCTAAAACACATAAACTCTACTTAGAATTTCACATAGGTCAATCAATAAACTGCTATGTTCTGGGATTATACATCAAAGTTTGGACAATTCGGGTTTGCCTTGACCAGGTCCTGCAACTTATTTATAAATGTCACCGATGCCCTCAATAGTTTTGCCTAATACTGTTGGTTTAGCACGCAGCAGAACGTTAATTAGTTATTTATAACCAAATCCAATATTAGCCCCTGCTGCTGTACCGTTCAGCGAAGTACCTCACCCGAGGTACCACTCACGTGGACAGGAAGACAGTGAAAAGCTGCTAGTGGTTTCACTTTCTTACAGTGACAGCGCCTGTCATTAAAAGCATTCACTTTCAAAACAAGTGGTCCTTTCGTTCAATGCCGATTAAGAAATTAGTAACTTTCAAAAATGCGGTTGTCATTTTAAATACACGCAGGTGAATCACAGACAACTGCTGTTGCTCACGTCAGAAGATTCCTGAAAAATATTCACAAGAATTAAAAAAAAACCTAGTCTGAGTGTGTTGTCACTTTTTTTTTAATCGCAAAACGTAGTCCGCGCTACTTGACAGAAAATTCATCCATCCAGTCAAATTATGCAACGACTTCAGTTAACGCGTCCTGCTAAATACTATGAAACGAAACGTCGGTCGGCAAACGTACATGACAATGCAGGATTAATCAAGGTAGTGAGGTTCCGCGAAATATTTTAATACGACGTATCACATATCATATGGCATATCACCTGCAAGGCAGCAAATAAGTACTGGACACGTTTTTCCGAGAATCAAACAACGTTGTCGGTGAGAGAAAAATCAAAGGAAGCGAAAGACTAACATTTTGTAACATGCATTCAGAAACAATGGCGTAGGAGAGAGTTTGATTTGGGGAGGGGGGCAGCAACTTAATTTAAATGTAAAGGT
>JAODJW010000117.1:29324659-29335732 GCA_026777045.1 Hyperopisus bebe | reverse complement strand
GGGGAGAGGGGTGGGGGGGGACTAAGGTTAGCCAAGCCTCCTTCACTCCATTGGTTAGAGTCCCCCTGCCTTGCTACCTACGACTGGATTTTTTTTTCTTTTGACAAGCACAATTTACACTGAGTTCTTCCCTACGCCGCTATTTACTTTGAAACCTGATTAGTATGGGTCGTCTATTGTCACAAGAGGAAAAAACTCAAGATACAATAGTATAAAAAATATATAGGAAGGGCGCACATTAAATAGATATATAGCGCTAAACGATCCGACGCATTAAAGTTCGGATTGGTTAGTTATTAGCCGTTGTAATCGCTTACTTATGCATTTGGATGCGCAAAGTATAATATGATGATTGTCTTGCGCATCTGTATGAAATACCGGTTTAGCTTCGCAGGATGCTGTGCAGAATGTCACCTAACGTCGGAGATAATGCTGTTCTAATTACGGAGAATAGAACGCTCTATTACTCAATGCAATCCGAACATTTGTTGTGTACGGGAGATTAATTGTCATTTTGATAATACGTCTAATGAATGAAAGCACTGGCATTTGTTTAAGGAAAGCACAAACGATTTATTGTATAATTTTTAAATGTTAGGTATCGGCGGTCTATGTGGCGACCGAGAGCTGTGGGATACAGATGTAAAATTTCTGGGTCGGGCTGCCATCTAGTGTACAGTAGACAATCACTTGAACATTTTACTGTATCATCCATTGAAATTAAGAATGCATTAAATTAAACATGCAAGAAATGTCTTTCCCTAAAGATGTGTGCACATATTTTAAGGGGGATGTATTGGCATAGGTGTTTTTGTCTTTTAATAAAATGTTTACAGACTTCTTTAGTACTGAATGGTGTTAAACGCGCAAGAATTCAGTTGTCATTATTCTATTATAGATTTATAGATTGTAGATGCGCCTTTTTGATTTTACTGGTATTTTCGGTAAACCATCGTTCAATTTGGGAACAAAGTGACAGAAACTTTCGAAATCGCACTTTTAGTTACATTTTGCATTTGCTTTTGGGGAAGTGATGTACAACCAGGCATTTTCCCCACCCACGATTATCAAAACAAACACTTAACCATTGTCTTCAATTTTGCGGGGGAGTGAAACAAATGCGAATCAACCGAGTACGAGGGAAAAAGTTTTGCGAGCGTTTCACAAATATTTAACCTCACATATTGGACTAGAGCGGGAGCGCGGGAGAAAAAGATGGGGGAGAGAGAGTGAGTGAGTGAGAGAGAGAGCAGGATAGCGAATGAGAGCAGAGGCAAGACTAGCAAGACAACAATGTGGGAAAGGGGGGGAAAGTGGACACTTGGACGTTAAAAGAACAAGAAGCAGCCGCCGAAGGTAGCGTGAAGGTCCTGCCAAAACATAATTTTTCGTTGCAGGTAGGCAATTAAAATTTTACCGATCCATTTTTTTAAACGTATAAACTGGATTGCTAAAAAAAAAGCGCAACGCACGCGTACAAATAATTCAAAAGAACCCCATGTGTTCATGCCTTTGCAGGTCGTCACTCCACGATTATTTATGATTTGTCGATTAGTTGAGATTATTAGATAATTACTTATCTTTTATTATCTTTAAATATTCACAATTTTAATTCAGATGGTCTTCTGATTGCTTTCGTAAATTATTTATTTTTAATATCGTCAGTTGCAGCGTTAGCACACAGACGATCTATCCTTTCCACAGTACAACCTTCTCACGTGCATATTTTTGATGTTGTTCAATAAAGATTGATTGCAGGTTCCTAAGTGCGATGATGTTGATGGATTTAAAGGGCAGATAGAAAATGAATTCGACCGGCGAGTAGAGAGAATTGGGTCGTCTTTGGGTTCCGTTCGCCACTTGATATCATAAGCTGTTTTGACCCTAAACAAAGAGAAATTAATGGAGCAAAAGGCAGCGCAGATAGTCAACTTTACTTGTCATTCGTGTTTAGAAATAAGCCGGAAATTGTATTAGAGAGATGCATGCAACGGATTTTAGTGTTGTACCATAACATCGGGATACTAGATATGTAAATTAATAGCTCTCTATGTAATTGTCAGCAAGCTTTGCTTTGCTTAAACTCACTGCAGGTTTCGCTGAACCTCGAGCGCCAAAAGCGAGCGCACAGCATGAACTTGTTAATGCATTTCCCTTTAAAGTTTAATAGGTAATGCACGATTTAAATCACATTGAAGTGTCTAACATAAGTGACGTGAACTTCGGAACTCCCAAGTGGTCTCCCAGCGTTTCTCGAATTTTTCTTATGGATTGGTATAAAATCGCGTAGTCGCCAGTCATGAACCTTTGGTTAAATTACAAGTGTAGTTAACAAAAGCAAAACAATTACACTGTTTCGTGTTTGCATTGCATCGATATTGTTAAATTTAGCCTCCTGATTGCTTCACACAACCCTGAGTGAATAATTTGCACCTTTCCGCAACTAAAATTTCGAAATATTGTTTTAATTTCGAAATGAAGTGTGTGAAAATAGCTTTCCTGTATATCACAACTAATTTATATATAACACCTCAAGAAATATTATCAAGATTATCTTATAATTACTATAATTGTCCAATAGCACGATTGAAGTTTGCCGTTGGATTGAAGGTTAACATAGATATGCGAACAGTGCTTGATGCTTACTCCTTTGATACATTTTCCTTTGGGAAATTTATCACATGCTGAATTTTCATCATGCAACAAATCAAAAGAGCGTTTATTTTTAAGCGTTTGCAGGCCTCATTAATGACGTATTAAAATTCCCGTAGCTGGAGGAGTTGGGTAAAAGACTTAACCTTATCTAGTATGCAGTGTGAGATGGTTATAAATGACCAAGAGCAACGAAATCACGTGCAACGTATTTCCGCGTATGGTTGCGCGTGATATGAGCACAGCGGATCATCTTGTAACAGGATAAGATAAAATAGAAAAACCCGAGCAGTTGTATAGAAGATTCAACACATCTATAAAACAAAACCCCACAGAGCAATAATTATAATGAAGCATGCAGTATGTGGAGTTTCTTATTAAAGTTGTAGAAGTAATCAGCATAATAATAATTCAACAATAATACATTTTAAAACTTAAACGGCGCGGAGAAAAACAGTTTAATATACCATAATTAAGAACAATAGAATAGTTTTGTATCTAATATATACGGTGCATGGTGAATGTTAATTTGTATGTTAATTGAAGAAAAGCATTTAAATTTAATTTGAACAATGTAAACTACGCAAAACTAAACTTACAAGACAACGTATTAAATTTACAAGGGCTCGAGCAAATTCTTATGACTACAAAAAAAACACAACAAAACATCAATGTAACCCCAACGTAATTTTAACACACCGGGAAAAAAACGAAGACATATAAACATTGAAATACATGTAACCGTACTTAATATGATATAGAATATTAACAATAATTACAAAAATGCTCAGTGTTGAAACTGCCGTCTTGATCATAGTCTCTGTATTTTCTTACTGTTCAACAAGTAACTTTAACGTCCGAGTCAGATGGTGCGTCGTGCATCGTGTCTTTGCAAGTTGCAAAAAAAAGGGGGGGGGGGGTCTTTTGTCCGACTTGATCTCTTGCGATTCTGGGGCCCAGATTGGTGTGGATGGGAGGAAGTGGGGGGTCACTTGAATTTGTCTTTTATCTAGTGCCTTTCTCCTGGATAAGCAGATTTCAGAAGACACAGACTAATCACACTTATTAGAACGCCATGCGTCTGTTGGATACATGGCACATTGGCAGCTACGCTATTCTGTATTCACGTACTAAACTGACTAAGTAATCGCAGTAACTAAAGTGACTAAGTAATCGCATAATATATCATTAATAATAATACGTTTATATATAAAAACAGAACCAGTAATCAAAACAAAAGAAGAGTGAAATGGTGCCGCACTTGGGACGTTATCAGTATCTCTTTTCTCCTAGAGGTGTGTCATTGTAAGTTCAGCTCGTGTTCGTTAAAAAACTAGTATTATCTTCTCACTGATATTGCGCGATTATTTTGATCCAGATTTTTTTATGCTTTCAGTCTCAGTCTCTGAAAAGTAAGTTATAAAACTGTGATACGTCGTCTTAGGAGGAGTCAGCCTGCTGTTGAATTGAGCTAACATGGGTGTTCAACCTCCTTCAGTCTGCTGCAAAGTCATGGTTCCCAAATCTGGACTTAACACAACACAGCTCCCTTAACACTTAAAACCGTCATCGCTTTAGGATACATCCGCCAATTAATTCTGATGGGACACGAATATAATACCTCGTCCAGGAACTAACATGGTTTATCTGCAGTAATTTCACATAATACGATTATGAGTGAAACTTTTAAGTGTTTATAATAGACATATATACGCTTTTTAAGTTTTAATGTGAAGCCAAAGAGTGAATAAATGAAAACCTCTGTATATAGAATTATGTAAGCTATATAAACATATTTATATGAAGAGAATTTAAGAGAAATCATAAAATTTTCTGGAAACTAGTCTTTGTTATTATTAATCCTTTAATGTTATTCTTTTTAACGTGATTACGTTAAAGACAGCCATAATTTTAACAGTTTTCGCTTCATATTCCAAGAAACCAAAATATGTTGCTGATCAAAACAACTTTGTTTATATAATAACGAATTCAGAAAACAGATATTGTTCCCCCACGTTTTACTGTCCCCTAAATTCTACACTGCTTAAATTGATGTCATTTAAGGCAAGACGATTATTTAGCCTAATTCACAATGCACTCTTTGAATACAGCTATTAATAAGTGGGTATAATAAGTGGGTATTTAAAGTACCCAAAACATATTGCTGAAGTATCAAAAGAGTTATTTCATTAGTTTTTAAAAACATTTTTCATGGTCGCCATGTTGCCAATTCATGCCTAAAGTTAAATTAACATGAGATCAAGGTCTGTGCACTGGAGTTTAAGTGAGTGAGGCTTGGCCATGATCTCCTGCAAGCTGTTCTAGTAAAATGCATATGAAACACTGTTGCACCCCAAGTTGCTGTTTCAAGAAGGAGCAAACTGCTGGAGAACAGGGAGGATATGTCAGCTCACACACACACACACACACACACACACACACACACACAGAAAGACACACAGACAAATCAAGTAACTTTGGGGATGTTTCCCAAAAGCATAGATGCTAACTATTAGTTAGTAACTTCCATAGTTTGAACCATAAATCTGAATGGGTCCGACTGTGTAAGTTGCTAATGGAAGTGGTTTAATCCCACTTTTGTGTTTAAAGCCTGGCTTGTCTCTGCACTTTCATAAGAACATAACTTTTAATAGAACTTTTCTATTAAAGAGATTTTAATAGGTACGATAACTGCATACAATCATATACAATAAAATGATACTTATTAAAACAACATTAATAATGAAACGGATAACGAACGCAACGCCTTACACTGAGTGCGGGGAAGGAGCAGACATTCTGAAAGCAGAATTTTCAGCAGGCCAAATGTGATCTCACAGTAGGGCTGCTTCCAAAACATCGGCCTAGTTTCAGTGTGAGGAAACCCATCCTTGGCTTCCTAAATCTCATCCCAGTCGTCCTTGGAGAGAGAGGCGCATTTCAGTGACACCCTGCCTCTCAGGGTGAACAAGAAATGACTGAACTGCAACTTGGTCTCCTGTCTTCATTTGACATGAAGTCCTTACCAAAGCATTACCCTTAAACCAGGTGTAATACCTCACAGTAAAATGCATAAAGGAAATGGATTTTTCCACCTTCTTAAATTTTGGTTAGTAGAAACAAAGTTGTCAGTTCTGTACACAAACAAAGATTAACAGTAACATTTCTCTTGAAAAGGACAAAGCAGACTGAATGATTACACACACACACACACACACACACACACACACACACACACACACACGCACACACAGCCACGCACATATGTACATACTTGATAGATTTACCAGAAATTAGCCTTCCAACTGTGTTTAATCATTCACAAACAACATACATGGGAAATTGTGTAGAAAAAAGAGTATTTACTGAAGGGAACTTAAATATTACCTCTCCTGAGACACAGTTACAGTTATTGCCCAATTCCAATGCACACTGTACTTTACATTATTGGAATTTCAGTGTTTTCTGGGAAATGAAAAGTTGGAACTCCATATTCTTTAATTCTGCTGTTGACATAATATGATCTTAAATTCTGCAGAGTGACACCAATATCGCCTTTATCTGTCATAGATGAAATCTTGTTCTCCCTATAATCTGTCAGAGGCAGGTGTGTGTTTCCATTACAGCATTTTGATATTCATTTTGTCTTTATACAGCACTGTTCACGTTTCTAGCCATAAGTAACACTGGTAAGAAACACTGCAAAAACGCAACCCTGAATGTGAAAAACTACAATAGAAATGTAAGCTTCATTTAAAAAAAGGCAAAAACTACAACTGGCAATGATAACAAGAACGGGAAAGAGGTAGGACACGAGAAAATAAATTAAAAATGTCAGAAATTATGTAAAAAGCAGCTTTCCCAATTAAGGCTATTACCTTCATATTGTGTGTATGTGTGTGTGTGTGTGTGTGTGTGTGTGTGTGTGTGTGAGTGGGTATATACCCATTATTGAATACCCATTATTATTAAACTCAGTTTAATAAAAATCTGTGACTGCAATGAAAAAAATAAAAATGCAAAAAATCTTTTGCTTGGTTACTTATGTTTATGGTTAGAGCTGGGTAGGGGTTAAGGTTTAAGGTTGTCATAGTTAGCGTTAGCATTTTTCCCATAGAAATAAAGGAGTGGTCCCCATAAAGATATGTTTACCTGATGTGTGTGTGTGTCTGTGTGAGCGTGCGCTTGCGTGCATGCGTGTGTGTGTTTGGGCCTTTTATGGTAATTGAATAAAAAAAAAATACATTTTATAAATGCATTAACACCAGTATAATTTCACACAAACCTATGATTTAATTTGAATTCATTGATGCCTAATTGTAGATGATAATATGACGTGGAACTCTCTGGTTTGTATGTTGATGAAATAATAGATATGCATATAGTAATACACTTATGTGCAGTAATACACTTATGTGCAGTAATACATTAATACACAGTTTTATCTCTCTAACAAGGGTGTGTTGGACTAAAATAGTTCATTGCTTAGGTTCTGGAGTACTTGACTATGTATTGCAGAATGAAAGATTTAATTACTTAGAAAATGTGTTTATCCAAAAGGAAGCACGTTGCCTATTTTTTAGCACCTACATTTATTTGTCGGAATTTTGGATGCAGGCTTTTGTCACGGTTCTGGTTCCATTGCGGTTCAGGGTTCTGGTTCCGTCACTGCGGTACCTGCTGCCCTTTAGATAGTTCAGGCGAAACGGGAAGGTGAGGAGCTGCTTGTCTTAAAGTGTAACCTGCTGCAGAACTGCTTTGGTGAACCAATAAGGAACAGTCCAGGTCGCCTTGGGTCCTGCACTGAAAACTGTTTTTTTTTGTTTGATTTTCCGGGCAGCAAATCGTGATGTTGAATCCTTCCCTCTCACAGTACAAAGCGAACTTGCCAACCTGTCCACTCCATAGTAGCCTGGTCATTGTACAGTATATCAATGAAGTTAACAGTTATATTTCAGTCCTTTTAACTGTTATGAATAATTCTTAATTTTACAGCATAGTAGTTTACAGTAGTCTCTCTCTCTCTCTCTCTCTCTCTCTCTCTCTCTCTCTCTCTCTCACACACACACACACACACACACACTCTATCTCTATATATACAGATATACATATACAGATATATATACTTTTTCTGACTTTCAGTCCTTTTAACTGTCATGAATAATTCTTAATTTTACTGAATAGTAGTTTACAATTCTTTCTCTTTCTCTCTCTCTCTCTCAATCTCTCTCTCTCTCTCTCTCTCTCTCTCTATCTCTATATATATATATATATATATATATATATATATATATATAAAAGCATTATATCTGAATCTTCCAGCCAAACTATTTCCTGAAGCCAGCACCCACCAATAAACATTTAGCGACCAAGTTCCCCACTATGTACTCAAACTTGACAAAATAAAGGTAAGATTTCCTTCACTTTCCTGAATCTTACACAGAGGTTTTGAAAAATGGGCCTCTTGTATGTGCTCTTTTTCGTCATTGTTCATTTATTATGATCTATTTTCGATTGTTGTACTTATTATTACATATCATTGATTGCTGTATTTATTGACTTGTGTTCATTATCTGCTCTATGCCATTATTTCAGTTAGTTCCATGGACCAAAAGAAAAAACCTTAGAGTAGATGATAACCTCGGTAAGGGGCCCCACCAAAAACACAACACCAAAAAATTATTACTGGTAAGTGTAAAAACTCATTTTTAAAATGACTATTTTTACAGACACAAAACCAGCTCAGGCAGACTTGTTTTGGAGACCTCACTGAGGAACAAACTAGTGGGGAAAGGGCAGAGACATCAGTTTCCTCTAGAGCAGACTGAACATGGCCTTTTGTCAGTATTAGGATTTCCTCACGGTGAGGAAAAATAAAATTGATTTGCATAATCAAACAAATAGACTCGTACTCGCATCAAACGGTGTCCCAAAAAACAGTAATTTGTCCAGTTTTCAGTATTCAACCAATCATATTGGTGTATTTGCGGTAACTTTAAAGAGCTGGTATGCAAAATCTCTTTCTGCAAATTCCTTTCCCTTTATGAATGTTTTAAAAAAGGTAGATTTTTTATTAATTATTAAAAAATTGTTTACATATACACTATATGGACAAAAGTGTTGGGACGCACCTCTTAGTCATAGTGCATAAAAGTTGCCAGTGCTCTGTCGCCTCAATAACTGCAGTGCCAAACTTCCTCTGGCATTAACCACACATTCAGAATAAACCAAAAACAAGCAAACAGAAGAAAACTGACAACTAACTTCATCCACCCATGTAGCAACTGCTAAGCTGCTGCAGTGAAAAAGTCCTGCCGACACCCCATCAGCCATGTGTCCCAACATAAATGTATGTGCATTTTGAGAACAAGCAGAAGGAAATGTAAAAGCAGAAAGACGAGCATGCTTCCCAAGCAAGAGAAGCAACAATTTTGTGAGCAACCAGCACATTTCAAATAATGTATTGGCAGGTCTGTGCAATTTGAGTAAGAGGAGACACGTGTGAGTGAATGTAAAATTCTGCTCTCAGTGGCGCTCTTGACATGAGGCAGGGACAGAATGCCATAGAGTTCCTGTAATAAACATGCATTCCCCTGCTTTTTGCCCTGTTCCTTCTGGGCTAGACTCCAGGCTCAAGCTAAAATTCTGTCTTGGATAACAGATGGATCAATGTTCTAGTTATACTTACTGGCTTGATTAATTCTCTGGCAAGACATCTTATGTGTACACAGCCACTTTGGTCAAGTTACGGAACTGACATTTTCGAAAGTAGGGATGTGGAACTTTTTTCCAACCAAATGGCATTTCAGATTTTTTAACATCCTTTGAGGGCCATACTAAATTACTGAACACATGTATCATACTAACCTTGCTTGATATTATGTTTTGTGATACTGTGTGTGTGAGTTTTCGAAAACACGGTACTGATTTTTAATTAATAGTTTACATGCAAAAATTCATGCCAGACAGTGGTTCATTTTGTTTTCTGGTTAAACCCTCCACCTAGTACTAGATAGCCCAGTTGAAAACTTATTTCTGGCATTTGACTCTTCCACTCCAATGTTCCAACATAAAATAAGACTGTAGCATAAGAGCGCACCACTAACATTACCATTAGCTAACCTAGATGACCAGTAGTGTTACCAATGGCTGAGTCTGAATGAGTTGGACAAGCTCTACAGCATACAGAACTGAAGCATGGGTTCATTTTGGCAAGTACTTTTATTTTATTTTTTTACTGATTTAGGCAAATGTTAATTCCCTTTTTCAGACTGCACAAAAGTAGCACTATAATATTGGTTGTTACATGGACTGTGATAAATGCAAATGCAGATCGCAGAATTCTAATGAAAAAAAAAACAGAACGCATTTTCTTTTTTGGATTTTATGCATATGGTGGTGTGTTCTTTATACTATGATAGTTTCCCTAAAATTATAATTAAAAAATTGGAATATTTTGTCTTGCATACAGCATCACAATGTATCCTATCCTAACCCCTGTGTCATGATACACATCACATTGCCAGATTCTTGTCAATACACAGTCCTACTTTTTTCTTTTCTTTTATTGCATGAAAAAGTTAAACGCTGTCTAGAGATTTTTGTTTTATTATTTTTGTACTTTTCAGTTGCTTTCTTGCATTGAATGAAATGCCTCATGGGCCGGATCAAACTGTGTTGCTGGATGCACATTTCCCAGCCCTGCTTTAAAGCATAACAATTGTATTCTTTGATTATTGCAAGCAACAAGCAACCCTTGAGATATGGACTGCAAACAGATGTAAAGGCAATGAAAAACAATTTCAGAAAGGCCCTTCTGTTTGAAGGCACAAGCAGCCACAGTACCTACAGTTTAGAAAAAATTTAAATAGATCCATTGATGTCCATTTGACCATTCTCCAAGGCCCTGGAAAAGAAGCGAGATTGTTTTGCTGCCCACTCCTTTCCTCTAGTGCCTGGGTGACAGACAAAACTGCAGACAATAAGGCTTCAAGCCCTATTAAATATCTTCTTCAAAGACGCGATTATCTTCTGAAAGGAGAAGCTCCAGTATTGCCAGTATTACTAAAACTGTCCTATTTCTACCTAGTCTTTATCAGTGCTGTGGAAAACCTTCTGTTCTTATCTCATTTAACTAAATAGCACACTTCATCAATCAAGTTCTGTATTTGACTTATTTTTCCTCTTGTGTAAGTATTGTTCACACAGCAGATATCATGTATATGTTTCTGTTCAGAACTAAAAGCTTTTTTTCACCCTTGTTTTATGTTAATTTTTGGTGTAGCTTTACTTTCTTAAAACATTCACTGCCGAGAAAAAAAGTACTGTAATAATTTAAAAACATTGTGGTTACACATGGTCTGCGGTTGTGAGGCCGGTTGGATGTACTGCCAAATTCTCTAAAACGCCTTTGGAGACAGC
>JAODJW010000117.1:29292815-29310430 GCA_026777045.1 Hyperopisus bebe | reverse complement strand
GGGGGGGGGGGGGGGGGGGGGGGGGGGGGGGCTGAGGTTCACAGTGAGGAAGATGAAGATGCCGCTCATCGCAGTTTTGTTGCTTCATAGCTAGAATTGTTAGCAGCAGCTCACAAAAAAATGTATTCATATCAATTTATATAGAAGATGTGTAATTCTTAACCAACGCCTCTCCCCATTGCAGGAGGTGGCTGTAACTATTATATTTTTGGTTTGCAGCAGAAAACATGGGAGCAATTTAACCGGTCAACAGAGAAACTTAATAGAGTCGCTTTGGGATGAACTGGTTTATAACTCTCGCCTCCACCATCAGTGGAGCTTAATAGCGTTTTTAAGGATGAATTTAGAGCGACTGTACTATAGCTTCCAGCCAGAAATTAATACTAAATCTTTTATCACATCAAGGCAGGCCTGAAGGGGAAAAGCAGGCCGGCACACCTGCACCTCTCCCATACAGTCTGGTGACACATACACACTATACACATCTACTCTGGGCTGAAGGTTGGGCAGAGTTTGTTTACTCGCCAGCATGCGGAGCAGGACGGCAATAAAGGGAAAGGTTTTGTGTTCGTGTCAGTAATAGAATCTGGCCTCTATCACCAGGTCCTGTTTTTCCATGAGACCTGTTTCAGGCTCTTGTTACTGGGATTTCTTCGGTCCTTCCATGTTTTAGAAACATTTTAACTGTGGTTGTACAGGAATAACACAGCTATGTAGCATTTGGCAGAACATAACCAGAAATGGGGGAGGGAGAAGACTTTTGTTTTATTTTTGGTGTAAAATAGATTAAGCCCTTGCGGAACATTAGTGTATTGATCCTTTCCTTTAAATTAACAAAAACACACATTGTGCCTAATTAGAACCATTTTACAGGAACTGTCAGTTCTCCCATACCAGACGTAATGATTTTAAACAGAATTCTCTTCCACTGCGCTTTTGCTGTGGCTAGTTACAGACCTACCATAGGAGGTCTACAGCTGGTCTGTTTATGTATCGCTGAATACAAAATATATAAAATTTAGGTTAAAAAAATCTGCCGCTGCCTAAACCTTCATAATAACCTTAAAACACCAGAAACAGGACTGGAAAACTGACCATAAATAGATCATTTTCAAGAGAATCCACTAAACCAAGGTCCTGAAAGCAGAAATCCAGACCAAGGTTTTGTTTCAAACAACCAACTGAGTTACTCTGTGACTGTGACTCTTTATATTCAACTGGTTGGCTGAAACAAAACCTTGGTCTCGATTTGTACTTTCAGGACCTGACGGTTCCACCTCTGGTCATTAGTACCTTAACATTACATCCCTAATAGATTAAAAGACATAAGAACAGTTTTGAATTTGCAATCAGATGATGATGGATCATGTCATAAGCAGCAGGATTACTAAACGCACTTGGGACAGTTTTATAGTGAACAAATCATTACACCTTTAATGTTCTGACAGTCCTCTTGTCTCTTTTCTTTTTTTGGGTATAGAGTTACATTTTCAAGTCTATATCCGATGCTCCTCACACAATCATCTCTTTCAGTATTCGAGATATACTTTATGGCACCGAAATAAATGGCTGCACTCATATAAATAAACACCAACAGCAAATAGGTGCCCGTGTCCTGCAGGCTGCCTTCTAGCCGGGATTTCGCCGGCTGTGGGACTGAGCACCTGGTGCTTAAGTGTGCTGTCTCTCCTCCAGAACAGTCGTCAGAGGTCCAGAGGGTCCATAACTGCCACCCACATTGTAGTTTGCATAATTATTGACATTTAAGCGACAACGTTCGAAAAGGGCTTGGCATCCATTTGAAAACGTCTTTCTGTGCGTTTTAGTACAGGATAATAAACACGTCTGAAGAGTGAATTTCCTGTTTTATGTCCAGTTTACTGCAAACTTTTAATAACTAACACATACATTTGTTAACGTACATGAGGGCTGCACCACAGTCTATTCAATTCAGTAATACTTGATCTACACACCATATGGTAAAACGTGGGCGGTAAAGTGCCTCAGGGTTACTGGGTTTAGGGTTGAATCCCACTCCTGCAACACAAACTTGGAAAATGGAATTTGTTCACATCCAAAGAAGTTCCCTCAGTCCAGCTATTGGTTCTGGAAGACATAAACTAAAGTTAGTTGTAATAAAAGTAATATTTCCATTATTTTCTGTAAAAAGGCAGAGAAATGCTTTCTTGATCCTTGCTCTGTGTGAAAATCTGGCTGCACATTTCTCCTTTCCTTCTCAGAACGATTTTTATACTTTCGTAGTAACAGTTCGAAACCACACCCCGAAACAGCGAAGCAATTTGTTTTTATGTGTCTTCAGCTAATTTGAGATGTAACCAAAACTGGAAAAAAGCTAACGAACATGGACTGTGGCAAATTGGCAGTAGTCTGAAGCCGAGAGTGGCCAAGCATTTCCTCCTTGAACTACCTGCCCAGAATTTTAAGAGCTGAACTTGGCATGAAGTGAGGGAAAAAAGTACCTGAAAATCCTTAAGCAGTTATTTCCCCAATAAATATAACCCATTTCAAGCGAACTTATTGTAGGGGGGAGTTAGTATTCTTCCTGTAAAGCTTACTGCCTCTTTATCAAAGACGTAGAACTTTACAACACAGAAGAGTGTTACCATTACTGAAAGGGTGTTGAAATGTACAGTGCACTACCTTCTTGATGTTAGATATGACCAATATTTAATTTAGTTTAATTTAGTTATACGGAATATATATAATGTGTGTGTGTGCGTGCATACATTTCTGTTGCCATCTTCCTAGCCAATTAAAGTTACTCCATAATTTCAACTCAATGCTGTAGCAGCTACCTGGATATGAAGATAAATGTCAGCAATGAGTGACAGGCTGATAATCGCCGTTCAGCATTACTGAGCTGTTACACTCTGTCTGGCATCTTCATTTCCTTTTTGCAGCCATCGCTGAAAAGCTCTCAGCTGCCTGGCACATTCGACTGGGCCAGATGACACACACACACACACACACACACACACACACATACACATATATATTACATTTATTTATTTAGCAGAGACTTTCACCCAGAGTGGCATGCATTGCTGAGATAGCAGGGTCATGGCTATGGGACTTGAACCAGCAACATTCTGATTATGGCCATGGAGTCATAACCCCCAAAGCCACAAATGGCCCCATTCATGCTTTATATGTTTGTGCTATCATGTGTAATTTGTCTCTGTTCAACCTGCTCAGCTTTCGCTACTTAATAGGTGGTGTATAGCAGTTTGAAGCACTCTCAGATCACACCTACTACCCCTCTGGAACAAGTCTGGTTGCTATGGGCCACCCTGTGCTGCAGAGAATCGGATCCACGGCATTGCATCCAGCGCTCAGTGTCACCGGGAGTTTGCTCAGGGCTCTGCCTGTGACAATCTATCCCAAGAAGCCAGGATTTATGAAGCTGAACAGGTTGTCTTGGGGGGCTTCTGGCTTCTGGCTGCTGGGACTTTGAATTATAGTTCACCACTCATGTCCTGCATATCTTGGTAGACACATATTTTTCCAGAGAAAGATTGATTAGGAAATTACCTCTCCATCACCACCTGCACCTCCAAAAAAGGTTAAAGATTATGTTTTCTTGCAAAATGATTATACATTAAAGGTCTGATCAATCACATACAAACAATGTTCTATAAGCAATCTATAGAAGCTTGTTTTTAATAATGACTTTTTATAGATTAGCTGAAGATCGACCAGCAACAATGGGGAAAAAAAATCCAATGGTGTTTCCAGCTTATTTAATTAAGTAATGACATTTTGTTTTGAGAAGGCCACCCTACATGCAAGTATACTTATAAGAGTATGCCTCTGGGTAATGAAAAGAATTTTGAATTACTATTATTGTACAATGATTGGGCACCCAGAAAACAATAAATAAGTCATTTTTAGCATTTTATCTGAGAGCAAAGTCCTTCTGCTGGCGCTGTCATCTCACTCGTTAATGCGTGTTTCTGTCTCACATAAACCCATAATTAATTACCCTAGATTAAGCTGTTGGCCTGCCGATGATTCAAATTTTATGAAAGAGAATATGTTTGTCGCAAGCTGGAATTTTTAGTCATACAGAACAAGTAAGAAAATGCTTTATTAGTCTATATTAACAGTAATAATTTATTATTTAGTATTATAAATGACCAAATGTAACACACAAGCTATTTTGCTAGTACAAAGGCTTGGGTTCCAACCTGCAATATTTTAAATATTAAGCACTAACTGGATTGTTGAATATTTTAACATGTATCTGTCTAACCATCCATTAAGCGATTAGCCAGGACTGGGTCACAGTGAGCTCAGAGCTGATCTCGTGAAGTTTGGGGTACAGTACAAGATGGAGTCTAGATGAAATGTCAGACTGTTGTTTTTTAACAAAAAATTGGTGCAGTCTGGGAAAGATTCTCAAACACGTTCATTCTGAATTGCATGGTTTATTCAGTGAGCAGATCAATAAAAGCTAATTAATTAAGAGCTTAACTGGAACGCCAGGGTACGCTTTAGCTGACCACTGGGACCACTGAGCACTGGGAATTCCTGATCTATACGAACGGGTCTAAAATGCTCTAAATCGTACCCTAATCACTTTTAATGTGCTCGAGAGAACCAGAGAACAACTGACAGACCATTTTCAAGTGAGGATAGCTTGGGATTGAGACAGCCAGCATCCAAAGCCCCTAGACCAGCTGGAGATAAGGGCAGATGTTACTGTTCTGCTGACCAGAGGATTCAAAGCCACAACCTTCTGGTGATAAGTACAGATCCTTGGCACAGTCTGTCCACCCATCCATTCATCCATAATTTCACCTCAAAACTACTCTGGATACTTTGACTTCTCAGCCACCCGATCAATCATCTTCTCAAACAATTTTAGGAAACCGGTACGAGTCTTCAGCTCTCCACGTGAATGATGAAATGTGATATGCAATATGCCAAGCGGAGTCCAGACAGCCACTTACTGTGTTAACCCCCCTCTTTTCACTGCTTAGTGTGAAAAAAAATAAAAGGAAAAAAAGAGAGAAAGAATTAAAAAAATGCATGACACATCACCAGACAGGTCGCTCCTGACCTACTTTTAATGGATTGTCATTTAGGGAAGAAGAAATATTCTTAACTAGACCCTGAAAGTCAATGTCTTCATGCTATACTACCATTATACTGATGCTCCTGTCCGTCAAGTGGCTCATTCTTTGTGGGGTTTTACATGTCAGTAATAAATCCAGATGGGGCTGGAGTTCATTTGCCCAAAAAGGTCCTTCACTTCACTCCAAGAACAATACCTATGCTTATTTTCCCCTTTGTTTTTCTTTCACTCCCCCAACATCCGTCCCACCCCCCAGGTATTTAGACTACCCTCCACTTCCTTGGGGAGCTGCTTAGTCTTACAGTAAGTGTTAAATCATTCGTTCAATTATGAGCAAGGCTGTTATACAACAGGTAACAGATAGGACCCATGCAGAGAGATCATATCAGATCACATTTGCTGTATTACTCACAGATGGTGTCTTCCTTATATAGACTCTCCGGTGCAATGATGATGGCAGAGAATAAGCAAGAAAAACACTCCAAATGATAATAATCGCACCATGGACTTTGTTAAATGATATATTATTTAGTTTTGTTTAGGCACGTGAGTCAGTGCCCCTTTAGAGCTGTTGATCTTATTGCCGATTTCATTACAAATAGTTACAGGCACCATGTCTTTGTGTTTCTTTGCTCATGTAGGGTCTGGTGCTTCATACAGATCGTCAGTCACTGTTTCCACGCTGAAGCACAGAGAGAGAGAGAGAGATCCTTTACAGAAAAAGCCCGTCTGGCAGGAAAAGCAAGAGTTGCGTCTACTACACAACGCGAGGAACCCGGATGTAACAAAACGAAGCTCAATAACTCGATTTAATGTCAATAAGCACTTATTTAGTAGGGAAGGAAAGGATCGCAAACCCCTAATATACACACGCATCGATACACACTGGTAACGGCGACTGGGGATCACAGATTCACCCGGACGGCACTGATTGTCATTTGGATTGTGGAAGGAAACTTAGTACATAGACCAGACCACTGGCAGAAATCGAGGGAGCATAAAAACTCAGTGAGGACAGAGCGGATCCACAATGGGGGTTAAAAACCAACACCTACAAGGTGACGATGGTGCTCGCTGCACTGGGAGGATAAATCTCAGGCCCTTTCATTGAAATAGTTGTGGGTTTCGAATAAGTATCACAGACACACTGATGCAGCTACGCTTCACGTGCAGCGTAGATCTCATGTGTTATTGTAAAGTGTGAAAAGCCTGATGGTGTTTTACATAGCAAGAATTATTTACCTAATAACATGGTCTTTTAATTAATTATCTTTATAAATTAAGAAAGATTGGTGTGATAGAGTCATCACAATTTCTGAAACAAGATAAGAAACAACCCAGCAAAGTGTAATCAAGTTTCAGTCTGAAATGCATATCAGTAGGAAATAAGCTGTGTAATTCATTCAGCCCTGTTTTTACATATCAGCTGCATTTAAACTTGTTTAGTTTTTAATTAAAATTATTCAGACATGAGTTAACATTAACGGTATAAAATAAGGTTCACCCAAATTATTAACAGGAAATCATAGAAACTATGATTGCGTATTTTTTGTTGGCCAATAAGACCAGTGGTTATATACTGGCTGAGTACACATGGTTTTTGAACAAACTGGAGATTTTTAAGCAAACTGTGTTTGGGGTCTGATTTAATTTTCATTAATTAGTAAAGTCAACCATGTGTTGGCTTTTCATTATGTCGCTATTTTTAATGCTGTAGACAGTAATAATTTTAGGGTGTGACAGTAATATATTTACTTACCAAATTAACAATTATTCTAATTTTCTGGTGATTTTCTTATTCTAAATGTTTCAACTGATATAAAGTATTTCCTTCTCTAACCCTAATGCTTTGGTAGGCCTAAAAACTGGCACCATTGTGAGGTAATTGTACACTTATGTAATATTTAATTACATTACTTAATTGCCATGGAGACAATGTTATCTTGAGTACACAGTCTACAGAGTTGTACTGTTATCCTTTCATTAAACCATTTGTGGAGTTGCTTGAGTCCAGAGGTTCTCAAACTGTAAACGAAACATATTTCCAAGCAGCGTGCAAAACAGACGAATTTGAATTAGATCCTTGGCATTGCTTCTGCATACACGTCCATGGAGACAAGCCAGTAGGTGCTGCTGGGTCGTGTTGATGTGACATTATCTCTTCCTGCTATGTCTAACTTTTCGATAAATTTCCCAAGTGCTACACCTACATGTGACAATAAAAACAGGCACTATGGGAAAAGAGATTTCTTCAGCTGGGAACAGACACAGAAAAAGGCATTTTGATGGCATCGTACATTATAGGAAGCAAGACAGAAAACAGGAATGATTGAAAGTGAGACAGAAACATTGTGGCTATTACAAACCTGCTTTACAAGTGATCAGCCGAAAAAGGTGATAGAGCAATTATTGGTTTTAACCTTTAAATATGTGTTTGGAATCCAGTGAAATAATAAAATACATTATTTGAGCGAAAAGAACCTTTGGAGTGAAAGAGAAAGAGATATAAAAGCAGGAAACATAAACAGTCCAGGTGTGGTATCAGGCATGGTCTGTGACTCAATCCAATGTTATTTCCTCTTCAGAGTCTTTGCTATCATAAATCAGACAGTTTGCTGTCACTCCCACTGCTGGCGGTTAGACACATCTGAAAAACAGGGCGATAAAAATCAGTCTGCTTTAAAGATCATCAATAAGCGTGTAATGTTTCACGTTGTTAGCTCAAGTGAGGCTGCAATGTCCCATTTTATAGGTATCATCAAAAACGACTTGAGGTGAAAAAAGGAATAGGTATGTGTGTGTGTGTGTGTGTGTGTGTGCGTGTGTGTGTGTGGTCCAAGTATACATTACATTGTTGGGACATTTGGTCCCCACAATGTGATAAAAACCTGTTATTTTGACATTGTGCAGACCATTTTTTTTCGGTCTCCACAAGGGGAAACTTCATTTTATAAAAAATCTGTGAATGCAATCAAGAAATGCAAAAAAAAACTTGTATTTTGTTTGGTTAAGGTTAGGGCTGGATAGGGGTTAAGGGTGTCATGATTGGGATTAGGGTTTTTCCTATAGAAATGAACGGATGGTCCCCATTTAGATAGGTATGCTGGTATGTGTGTGTGTTTGTGTGGATTTTGTTTATATTACATTGTGGGGACCAAATTTTCCCTATTATTTTGACATTGGGACGATTTTTTTCAGGTCCCCACAAAGACCTGTGAAAGAAATCAAAAAATTAAAAATACCAAAACTCGTATTTTGTTTGGTTACTTATGGTTAAGGTTAGGGCTGGGTAGGGGTTAAGGTCATCATGTTGTGATAAGCGTTTTCCCCATAGAAATAAATAGAGAGTCCCCACAAAGATATAATTACAAACCTGTGTGTGTTCGTGTTTTCTATTGAATGAACGAGAAATGTATCTTTTATGATTAAAATACTGTTAATGTGTTACAGAGCAAATTTGGATGATAGTTTGCCATCCCATACAAGCATTAGACAGGACAAAATTATTTGCGCTGAGTATTTTAAGCATTTTAAAAAATTATGTAAAAAAAAAAAAAAAAAAAAAAATATATATATATATATATATATATAATTTTTTGTAATGCTATATTTTTAAGCTGTCTTTTTGGAAGGATTGAACAAACTAGTCTTTAAATTCTTATCCTTTTCTAATCTTTATTGTCATTATATGTTTAATGAACCAACATGACTCCTCACTGTTAAGGGCTATAGCTGACAAATTAGCACCATTACAGCCCTGCTTATCTCCTCGCACCCTTCCGTCTGCACCCTCGTCCCACAGTGTCACTCCATGTGACGTGTATTTGTCATATTTCACCTTGCCGGCCGTTACCTAAGCTGCACACCTAATCGCTCCCATCCTTGTCCAACTGCTCCATCGCTAATTACGTCATTTTTTTGTCGTGTCAGGTCATACTTCATACACAGCATGAGAAGACTCCCATTCTGCCAGATACATAAAGCTGTAGATAAATTTTAACCCCTTTAATGAGACTTTTAAATGCGTCGCACTTTGTCAAGAGCTGCTGCATGGAATGATCACAGATACTTTCTTCAGCCATGATGATGATGATGCCGTGACTCTCTTCTCTCATTTTCCCCATCCCTTAAAAACGCATCCTACACAGTGACACTGTGTTAAAAGCAGAAGACAAGCTCATTAGACCTTAGCTGCTATCATTGCCATAGGATCTGTTATTTTTGTCGAACTTTGGTGGTTATTTTCAGATTGTTTTAGTTATCCTTCCATCAATCTATTCATAGCTGCTAATCCTGGACAGCGTCATGGTGGGCCTACAGCTAATCTCAGGAAGATCAGAAAACAAGGTGAGGAACACCCCAAGTAGGCTGCCAAACCATTGTGGTCCATAACGATTAGTCCATACAGTTTATTCCATACCAGGACAGAGATCATCACAAGAACTTTGGAAATGTATCACTAGAAATTGCACAAATAAGATGTTTTTACAGTCTTTAGCTGGACACAAGTTTGCATTCAGGTTACCCTCAAAGAGCTTTCAAAATGTCATCTCCTGCCTTACAGCCTCTTAAGGGGCTGTTTCACACCACCGTGATTGGCCACAGGGACACCGTGCGAGGGGAGGGGGCTTTGATAAGGCCCAGGCTAACACTCACCTTTCTCTATGAAACGCACATCTGGAGTGTCAGCGGACAGTATGGTTTAGGGGACGGATGTCTTTGGTGCAGGATATCCTGCTGCCTGAAGCTATGCTGGCTTGTTAGGGGCAAAGGGTTTTAACGGACACGTAGGTAAGAGAACTCCAGCAGCGAGTGTGGAGTATCAGAGAGGTCACATTTCACATCCAGATGTGTGACCTGTTTGACCTTTAGTGGGAAGGTGAGTTCCAGCCTTGGAGTTGGGTGTAAGAATTCTTTTGTAGGAAAGGGTCCGGAAAGAATGTTCCCCTTTTTTCAGGAGGGTGCCACACGCACTTTCGTCACTGAGATAGCAGTTAGTTTTTGCTGCTTGTACTGTGCAACAAATGTGAAAATTTAAAAAAAAAAAAAAAAAAATTTGTAGGGGGAAAAAAAAACCAAGGCTTACGTCTACATGATTAAAAAAAAAAGTGTAGACTTCCTGGTTTCTGACATCTGCAGAATTTTAGGTTAACTTTTATGACTTGAAAAGAGGAGATAACACAACAAATTAGCACAGAGAAATTCTAGGATTAAACTGCTGTCACTCAGACATGCATAAATAAGACATTTAATTAAAGTACTTTAATTATAGTAGTAACAAGATATGTAAGTATACTTCAGACGTAGGTAGCCTTTAATTGGATTTAAGGGGGCGAACTTCTGCTTTGAAGTGGCCAAAAACGCATAGTTATCATACCAGGCTTGAGGTCAGCCCTTTCATGATGTGAAAAGACTCAGGGGTAGGTCGAAGCAGGTGTAGCACTCATTAAGTCGCTTGACACAGACTTGCAAAGCCTACAGGAACACAGACCGCAAGGGTAAACGCTTTTTGCGCGTTTACTGAATGTTATCTTCAGAGGGGGAAGCTCACCGTCGTCTTACTGTGGAGTCACCGTTGCTGTAAGACGGCTCCGCTCGCTTTTCCCTGATCCCGCATAGAATGTTATATTTGCAGCACTCAATAAATCAGCAGCCCGGGCCATGCAATGATTCTGAAGCTATGTAGAGAAAATATGTCCCTAATCGCGACCATATACTGCTGCGTGCACTTCATCATTACATATGTATCCAAATACATCTGTATTATTTCATGGAATTCATCACAATATATTTTTGAGATAAATCATGAGGTAAGCCATAATTTAAAGTATTAATATATATAAAACACAAACACAGCTCCTTCATATCTCCATGATAGGTTATGGTACTTCTGGAAAAAAAAAAAATGAATGAAACGTTCCAAAAACGAATATGTAATAAAGACGGGACGTCCCGTGTTTGCACTGAGGTGGCACATTTGCGTCTGACATAATTAGCGATAGATCCAGGTCCATCGGGACTCGCTGCTCTGCTCCTTATTCAATCCCTGGATGACAACATCGAGTGTCTTCATTTGGCGGAAGACACCAGCCCAGTGAAACCAGTGGCCCTGTGGCCACCTATATGAGAAGAAAGAGAGAACGGACGGCTTGACGCAGTGGACATCCCCGTAATGAATGCAGTTATTACATTCTTTGAACTGCAAAGGGGCCTATTCATAGAGCGATATAATAGGAACCATTTATCCCCACTGATCAGTCTGTCTCCATTCTCTTAGTCCGCTTTGATCTTTCAGCAAATTGCGGCGATGTGTCCTATTCAGCAGTGAATCTGGGACAATTGCGATGGTTTCCTACCTCGCCTGTGCTCCAGTTTTATTCTGTTTAAAAATAGCTGTTAATTATAACTGAAGTTTAAATGTCTCCAGTGACCCAGAAATGCAGGTTGGAATGAGACTGAGCGTCTCGTACAAAACAGCCTGGCAGCTTTTTCTTCTTCTTCTTCTTCTTCTTCTTCTTCATCATTTTCTTCTTTACCGCTTTCCCCTCTTCTCCTCCTTTACATCTTATTTTATACTCTATTATTTTTTTCTTATTTTCTGCAAGCTCAGCAAAATATAAAGCGCTTCCCCAGGAAAGAAGCATCTGCTGGGAAAAAGGGAGGAACAACAATCCCTGCGGTGTTTTCCATACCATCCTTTACTTCACCAAAATATAAAATCCACTGAAGGAACATTCATTTGTACAGAACTGATTTTAAATGTCAGAAGTGCAAAAATGCTCTAAAAAAAGTACACAAATTATGGTTAAGGCATTATGTACAGGTGGCCATAAAATCAACACCAGTCACTGTTTTGGAGAGAGTTTCTGGGACTTTACCTAGTCTATACAGTATTCAGCATGATATCTAAAGCTCTTAAACGGAAATGCTGAGCATGTAGTGAGGTAATGAGTCACTTGGGTTCTATCATTTGTATTGTGCAAAAAAAAAGTCTGCAGTGCAATACAGGTAAGGCGATCTCGATCATTGTTAAGAAGGCACCTAAATTAGTCACGTCCACTTCAACAAGTGGCCTAATTCTCAGAAAATCACCAGTTGGATATGAGAAGGTACATAGATCAAATCTCAGAGGAAGGCAGTGATGAATGATTCAGGTATTATGAATTCATTATCACGCTTTATAAGTGTGTCAGTGAACAGATTTATATAGAAATGTGCAGGACACGTGAAGCACTTGACAAATAATCCGAAATCATAAAACGTTTATCCATCTCCCAATCACTTACCCAGTACGGGGCTATGGCTGGGGGCATATGGCCGGTGGGTGTAGGAGGGTACAACTCAGGGATATACCCTCAAAAGATGCTGGGAGATTATAGGGTCCCAGCCAGGGATATACCCTCAAGGGATGCTGGGAGATTATAGGGTACAAGCCAGGGATATACCCTCAAGGGATGCTGGGAGATTATAGGGTACAAGCCAGGGATATACCCTGCAAGGGTTGCTGGGAGATTATAGGGTACCAGCCAGGGATATACCCTGCAAGGGATGCTGGGAGATTATAGGGTACAAGCCAGGGATATACCCTGCAAGGGATGCTGGGAGATTATAGGGTACCAGCCAAGGACATACCCTGCAAGGGATGCTGGGACATTATAGGGTACAAGCCAGGGATATACCCTGCAAGGGATGCTGGGAGATTACAGGGTACAAGCCAGGGGTATACCCTGCAAGAGATGCTGGGCCATGATAGGGTACAAGCCAGGGGTATACCCTGCAAGGGATGCTGGGCCATGATAGGGTATGCATGGGATGCCAGTCTATGGTAGGGCACAAACCAGGGATATACCCTGTATGGGATGCCAATTTATGGGAGGGCACAAACCAGGAATATACCCTGCATGGGATGCCAGTCTAAGGTAGGGCACAAACCAGGGATATACCCTGCATGGGATGCCAGTCTAAGGTAGGGCACAAACCAGGGATATACCCTGCATGGGGTGCCAGGCCATTGTACAGTGCATGTGTACCTGCCCTCACACACAAGCACACACTACTGGTAATTAGCCTCACTATATGCCTTTGGACTGCAGGGGTATACTGGACAGTGTGGAGGAAACCCACACAACATGTAGAGATCATGTAAACTCCATGCACACAGTATGAAGACAAGGCAAGAATGGAACCCCCATCTGTGGAGGTGTGAGGCAGTGTTATCCATAATACATTTATGTAAAGTACTTATATCCCATCATGAAGTGCTTCATTACCAAAATATGGGATTTGTCAGTCAATGAAATAAATGCATGTCAGTGTTCTGTATCTTAGAAACATCCAGCAATTTTTCATTGCCTACCACCCAGATAAATATCAATTTACACTCGTGAAATGTGATGCTGCAAGAAGAAAACACCGCATTGGTTGAACCTGCTCACAATGACTCATGTGGCACTGATGTTGCTGCAAATATGAGCCAAAGATCATAGGTCTGAATTTTCCAGCAGGCTGGGGCTTGGGAGAACCTGTCAGGGACCTTAAGTGACTGACATCTGAGCAGCGGTTTGGCAAGTAAACACATCACTCATTCTTCTTTATCTGATTTGGAAGAGTCCCAGGACATTATGTGTTTACCACCAACTGTGACATTACATTTGCTGTAGATGTTCCACTAATGACTGTTTCTGACGCTAATGATTATCCTTGACGTTATTGCTAGGAGATTGTGAATGGGCTATATCTAAGTTCTTATTATTATAAAACAGAACTGTTCATCCATCTATCTACCAGAACATTAGTCAGCAGGGCATTGAACCAGGAGCTTATCCCAGGAAGAGAATATTTCCGAACGAATGGACGGGGTGTTGGCCCATCTCAAGACACGCACACCCAATAGGGAGCAAAAATGTGGAATGTTTGGCAGGGAGCTGGGATGGAGCAGAAATGTGGACTGTCTGGCAGGGAGTTGAGAGGGAGCAGAAATGTGGACTGACTGTGGGTCCCCCAGGACTGGAGTGGGAAACATTGTCATAGAGGGAAACTGAAATTCTAGGAGAATGTGCACTCCCCATCCCCAGCCCACGGTATTCCACCCAAAATAAAAATAAAAAGAATCTGTTTAACTTACAAAATCTGATCCGCCAAGCGATCCACTGCAGAGGTAAAAACGTGTTACTGGCAGCGCCTCCATGGTCCATGACATTTTTGCCCAATGTAAGCCAGTCCACGGTCGTAAAAAGGTCGGGAATCCCTACTCTAGACATACAGTAGGGGGAGGGTTCAAGACCCCAGCATTGGAGGTGTTAGGTAACAGTACTACATACTGAAACTACCCAAAAATCAGCCATTACCTGCCAAAACGTAAAAACACACACTGTACCTGTACAACTCAAGCCAAATACAATAAAAGTGACATTTAGTTTCAAATACATATCATTCTCAGCAATAGCAAGACTATACTTCCCTGTAAAATGTTTTTCCTGTATCGTTTTTTTTTACCCACGAGACTGTCATCCTTCGTTAAACCTAAAAAGCACAACTTTGCATTCTTTCAGTTCTTCCACATTCAGCATTTACTGTTACATTTCTTTTGTTATTTTGGAATGTTGTTTATATATATATTTGAATTTAGCCAATCTGTTTCGTATTATCTTCTACTAGTTGAACACATTAAATGTCAGATTTAATTGGTTGCAACAGTTCTATCAGAATCCAATGATCACTTTCCTGATGTTACTTCCTCCAAAATCTTTATAGTTCTCCAGCTCTTAACATGCAAGATCTTTGTAGATTTTTTACTCATATAAGTGATGTTAACATCTGTGTTGCATGTGGACCGAAACAGAAATCCTGTACACCATCATAATATGAAATATACGTCAATGTTTAACACTTTCTGCTTATGTCATATGAACCCCTCTGTATTGTCAATTGAGATTTTCTCTCCCTCTTCCACTCGGCAATGTGTAGCTCCGGAAATGAAGGTTGGAGGAGTTATAAAAGAAAAATAGATTAACAGGTAGTATCACTGTCTCTCACAGACTCAAAATCCTGACTTTCATCCCCCGTTTAGTAAAACAAAAAAATGCTTATTTGCAAGTATCAAATAGTATGGCAGTAAAATGATTTGCGGGAGAGAGGCTGACTATGATGAGCAAACCCCAAAGGTCAGAGAAATCACCCCACATCATTCCATTCTCACATTTCTACCGCCAGGTTCTTTCTGTGGTACATTAACCAAACAGCATTCCTCTCTTATGGCTGGAATGATGACATCACCAGCTTGGTGTTTGGGCTATTACCATTGGCTTAGGACAGGGACCACATTCAAGATGACTTGGTAGCCCTGTTGGCTAATCCATCTGGTTTTGTGGGTTCGACCGGCAGCTGTGCTCTTGCGTGTGGGGTCTCCATGTTCTTCCTGTGCCCATGTGGGTTTTCAATGGGCTTCCGCTTTCTGGACACATGCAGTGTAGGTGATTCAGCGTCTAAAAGCTGAATTCGGTCCCTGAGAGGGGCCTCAACCTTGTAACTGTCCGTAACCCTGTACTGGATTAATGGGACAGAAAATGGATAGAGGTATGGATGACAGAAAAAATAACTAAAATAAAAATCTGTATACAACACTTATAAGGGTCGACTGAGTACAAACTTGATGTGGTATTGGGGCATTTTTCACATTTCTTGCCGGTCCTATATAACTATCTGGAGCAATAATGCAGGAGACCACTAAAAGTATTGGAGTTAAGAGGAAACACAACGGGGCAAACAATGATATAAATACTGAACAGCTACAATCATATTCCCAGCCTCAGGTCATGAAGAATCCTGCTCCCATCAGAACCATAGGCTATTATTAACCCAAGGAATGCCAAATATTTTGAAAGGGTACAAATCCTACTAAACTCCTCAAAAAGAAAAAAAAAAAAAAAGAAACGCAGCTGGCTTTCAAACCCCTCACAAAGTATAGCGTGTCCAAAATATTTGGTCATTTATGTTATGATAAGGGGGGGGGGGATGATCATATCTTTGGTATTCATTAACATTTTTTGACGACCCATTCTTTACTTAAGTATGACATGTCCATTTCCCCCATGAAATCAGTGCAATACATTTCATCATTCGCGAAAAGCTATATGAATAGATGGGTGTCAGTATGCATTGTTTTATTGGATGATTATACATTCATTTTTGGGATATTATTATTTGAATTCAGGGTGTATCCTAGCTTTCTCAGAGCCTGTGTGACATCACCCAGTATCATGATCGCAGCCTTCCTTAACCCAGTGAGTTGTCACATGCATGGGGGGAAAATGACTTTTTCAATATTTTCACTTCCAGAATTTTTACTTTCAATTACCCAGTCAGAGCAGGCTGTCAGACAAAGAGGCCGGTGAACTCGGAGAAAATGCAACCATCTTCCAGCTATTGTGCATCAACGGTGTGCTGCCTTTCCCCAAATTAATCAATCCCGAGTTCATAATTTCGCAAATACCCTGGGCTGCGGGGGATTTTCCTTGGACAAGAAAGATTGAGAAAACATTAAGGCCGTTGGAAACATGTGACATTTCTGTCAGGGTGCAATTAGCTTAATTGAGGACCATCAGATATAAGGGCGGGGGGGTGCAAGGTCTGCAAAAATAGAGGAGCAGAAGCTCCAGTTTTGTATAATTTGAGCACATGTGGGGGCTGGTCATGGTCTGGGGCCAGAAAGGTCTGGGAACAGGTCCAGGGAACATATTTGAGAGGGGGTAGTGAGAGGATGTGGTCTGTTGGTGGCAGATGCTGGGGAGATGTGGTGTCAAATCCAGCAGGGTCTCTACGTCACAAGGTGCTTCGTGTTTGTAGAGGAGAACTAGATTCTTCACCTTTTACCAAGACACTACCTATAAACATGAAAGTGTAAACACAATGCCGTGTTCAAGGGATGTGTCATTGAGGGATGTGTCACTGAGGGATGTGTCATTGAGGGATGTGTCATTGAGGGATGTCTCAACGCCATGGAGCCTCCAGGTTCCAGGAGTAGCAATAGCGTCCCCTTGCTAGGTATAACGTACAGACTCTGAGGTGGTTTTATCCTGTTGCTGAGCACTAAATCCACGCAAGGGGTCAATTAATGAATGGGCTATCCAAGGCTAGGGGATCTACTGAGGCGGACTGAGGAAAAATGTAAAGGTTAGTTAAACAGGCAATATCTGGGTTTTTGTGCTGATCTCAGCCCAGGGCCCCAGATAAGTTCATCAATCCCTGGTCTGCGCTGTCAAGCTAGAGACTGACATGTGGAAGAGAATCGGGAAGGTCGGGCGCCCGCGGTCAGGGCACGCATGCGTCAACTTCCACAGGTGCCTTAGAAGCTTAAATTAACAATGGCGTGTCATGCCAAGGTCGTGACCCTTGAGATAATACTCACAGGGCTGTGGAGAATGTGCTGCTCCGCACACACACCCGGACGTCACCACACGCATGTCTGGCTTCACTCTCGCTTCTCTCCCAGGGTTGGGGGGTTGAGATCCTGTCCTCT
>JAODJW010000117.1:29270386-29292715 GCA_026777045.1 Hyperopisus bebe | reverse complement strand
CCCCCCCCCCCCCCCCAAATAAATGTGTATTTATTGAAGTCATGAATATCTTTTGATATTATATGTACGCTAGTGGCCAAAATTGTGGAAACACTTCTAGTTTTTACAGACTGCAGAACTTTATTCAGCAGCTGCTCCAGTTACATATTTAAACATAATGTATGACATTCTTTGCTTGTTTATAAACATTACCCTCAATATTTGGGTAGTTGTTTTTAAAGCGTAATGGCAAAAATCTTGGGTGGATGGATGGATGGACATCCTGGTTGCTATTAGCTTATTAAGCATAAAGTCATTCATTTGTCGTACTGTTACATCAAAGTGCACATGTGAAACTGCTTTCAAATGAGTGTGTTTGCTGACCCTCACTCGTCAGGTCTCATGCCCATCCGGGGCCATGCCATCTTCCTCTGACTTGCCAGGTCTCATGCCCAACCGGGGCCATGCCATCTTCCTCTGACTCGCCAGGTCTCATGCCCATCCCGGGCCATGCCATCTTCCTCTGACTTGCCAGGTCCCATGCCCATCCAGGGCCATGCCACCTTCCTCTGACTCGCCAGGTCTCATGCCCATCCGGGGCCATGCCATCTTCCTCTGACTCGCCAGGTCTCATGCCCATCCCGGGCCATGCCATCTTCCTCTGACTTGCCAGGTCTCATGCCCATCCAGGGCCATGCCATCTTTCTCTGACTCGCCAAGTCTCATGCCCGTCCAGGGTAATGACATCTTCCTCTGACACGCTAGGTCTCATGCCCGTCTGGGGCCATGCCATCTTCCTCTGACTCGTCAGGTCTCATATCCATCCAGGGCCATGCCATCTTCCTCTGACTCGTCAGGTCTCATGCCCATCCAGGGCCATGCCATCTTCCTCTGACTCGTCAGGTCTCATGCCCATCCAGGGCCATGCCATCTTCCTCTGACTCGTCAGGTCTCATGCCCGTCCAGGGCCATGCCATATTACTCTGACTCGTCAGGTCTCATGCCCATCCGGGGCCATGCCATCTTCCTCTGACTCGTCAGGTCTCATGCCCATCCGGGGCCATGCCATCTTCCTCTGACTCGTCAGGTCTCATGCCCGTCTGAGGCCATGCCATCTTCCTCTGACTCGTCAGGTCTCATGACCGTCTGAGGCCATGCCATCTTCCTCTGGCTCGTCAGGTCTCGTGCCCATCCAGGGCCATGCCATCTTCCTCTGACTCGTCAGGTCTCATGCCCGTCCGAGGCCATGCCATCTTCCTCTGACTCACCAGGCCTATCCTGACCCATGCCATCTTCCTGCATTGAATCAGTTTCAAATTCACACTTAGAGCAAGTTCCTACCAACATGTTGAGCTATGAATTTACTTTGCCTTTTGGAAATTGATTGGTCAATGGTTTTATCAAACGAAATGTTGGTAGGCTACAATATCTAACACTCATAAGTCTGGGTATTGTACAGGAGCACATTGTCTTGCTGTAAGGTGCAATGCGGTTGGAATAGGTGACCTATTGGTTATATTTAAAGTCTTAACTTCTAAGCATCCTGCATGAAACCCAACGCAGCGTCTTCCTTGGTAAATGAATGTCCTATTAACTGTGACAATGAGGCAGCGGAGGTCAGGATCTCACTTCACAGGACTGCCCCCCCCCCCCAAATAGGTTGGTTATTACAGGGGACACTAATGCACCCTGCTGAGACTCAATAGCCAAAATCTCATCCTCAGACCCAAAGGAGCAAAAAGAAGGGCTTGTGAAGCAGCGATTAAACGCCGGCCAATTAGCCGCAGAGAGGAGGGCGGAGGAGGGGCAAACCAGAAACCTAATTAGGGAGCTGATAAACAGGCCCTGCATGTTCACCCAGCGGCATGTAATCGAGCCACGCCCCCAAAAGCCTGCAGAATTCAAACAGCTGTTACCAAACTTCTCATTTGCCAAATTTAGTTACATTCCGCCGCTGTACACTGGATAACTGAATGCCTCGTTCAATAAACACGAATATTTACATCGCTCCAGTGATGGTCTTTTTCTGTTTTCTTGCTTGTTTGTTTATTTCTGATTGTGAGTATAACTATTGTCATTGACATTTCCCATCCATCCATCCATCCATCCATCCTCTAATTGCTTATATTAGGCTGTGTTTTATCATTATTATTATTAAAACCCGTGTTTTTATGTGTTGGGCTACAACTACATAAATCCCAACCCAGCAAATGCCTATGAGTTTCATCTTTTGTCTCCCCAGGATGCTGATGGAGGTCTGCTAACAAACAGCAGACCCCTGCCTTTCCGCAGCCAGTATACTGCTCTGCTGTGTCCGGTATTGTTTTACTGTCCTGTCTGCTGCTACACTACAGCTTGTAAAGGTTTACTGGATCCCCCCCTCTGATTTGTGCTGGAGGGTCGGCTGTTTTGGGGAGAGGCTGCGCCGGTAATGGGGGCTGTGAGGTGGTCCATTAGGGGTGAAAGAGAAGAAAATAAACACTACCACAGCGAGTCGGTTTAACGTCACGACACCTCTACCACTGTCAGAGTGGATTTCTGAGGAAACATAATCACAGATGTTCAAAACTCTTTTGTGGTGGAAATACTACAAAGAGTTATGATTCCGTAAATGAACGAATACATTTAGAAAGCTCTACTTATGGTAAAAAGGGAGGAAGTTTTTTTTTTTTTTATCACTGACAACAAACAAAAGCTGAGTGCTGCCATAAAAGATTAACTATGCTGAGGAACCTGCAAAGCACCTTTTAATGGAAAGCAAGTAGAGATCTGAGCGGACAAAGTGATCTGCTCAATTTGTCTTGCGCTGTCATCGCCACATTTCACCCCCCAGTCACGGTCACCTGACTGAAGCGTCCCGTGCTGAAAGAGCACTGTCCAGGAAGTGTAAGTCAATCCTTTAAGTAGGGATTGGCCAGAAGTAAACAGAATGTGGTTAAAGGGGCACCAGCACAAAGTAATGTCACATGACCGGTGGCCCTAGGCAGCTTTGGCCATGTGTGACGCTATAAGACCCAGCGCTGGAGAGCAGATGGTTGCTCCTGAGGGGGTTGGGGGGGGGGGTGACTTGCCTTAGATGGAAGTATTATGATTGGATCAGAATATAATCAGGGACCGCTGTGCGGTCAACAGGCAAGACAGGCAACACAAATTGGTGACATCGTTAGAGGCCCGTCCACTAGGCCACAGAAATCACAGGAGGGGGTGTGATGGGTGGGGGGGGGCGGGACACTGCTAAGTTAAAACCATACGTTGGCTAGTAAGCCGACACCAAGCAGCTGCAGTTTGCGGAGGCCTCGCTCGTTAGGGCCTGGGCTGATTCGTTTAGTTAGCCTTTCATCTTTCTCATGTCAACAGCTTCTGAACATTAGCAAAGTTTCGTGCCCCGCAGATCTAAACACCATTTGTATAATTTGGTTTTGTCTAGTTTGCCGACCCGCGTTTAATGGCTCGTTGAGGTAAAGCGTATCTAACCCCTATCGTACTTGCCGTCAAAACACGTAGCTTTGCCGCACCCTTCATGCGCTGCATCTAGTGTTTAATATCAAGCATTGCAAAATACTTTGTTGCATGCGTTGCATCTATTACAGGCCCGAGTCCTGGTACCACTAAAACGTAACGCAGTGGCTGCAAAGACTACAAATCATTCTCCCAGTCGATGCTCACACTCTGACTTGGGTTCACCATTAAGTCATAGACTCATCATTTGTGTGACTGGATGCAAGCCCTTGGCTCGTGGGAGTTTGGTTATCTCTCTGAACAAATCATTTTTCGTTCTGTCCTCAGAACATTTTCGTTCCCAGGAGCGAGCTCTCGAGTCCAAGCTAGCAACTGCTGCTACAGTGTTGTGTCCACTTCCAGCTGTCATTCTGCTCCTTGTCCTTCACGCAGTGGCCAAACTGAGCTTTTATTAACGCAGCTCTCCATCACTGCAGCTTTGTCTATCAGAAGCAGATGCAGGGGGCTTGATATCTCACGTTCTAGCTGATGTTATATTCCCTTAGCAAGGAGAGGACAAAGTCTGCTAGTTGAAACGCGCTAACACATCAGAGACACGTAGAACGACACCCAGTGGCACCTGTGAAGGAGAGGAAGGGCTGGCTGTGCCACTGCAAGGGGGCAGAGACCTCAATAGGTCCATCGGCTTCTATGGCACGATGAGGGGAGGGGTTGGTGGCCGGCCCCCGCAGCTCAGGGGGTAGTGCTAATTACTCTCCCATATTTCTCAGGTCAGCCCTTCCCTCATGACGATCACGAGCCCAAGTCCAAAGTCATTCTTTGGTATGAAAATATCAAGGCTAATTATGCCCCAGCCTCATAGCCATTTATATTTGGGAGAGGGGGTGGAAGAGGTTAAAAATGCAGAAACAGGGGCAATCTGATTGAAAATTATTAGTACGATTACGACTGGGAACGCCATAGCTCAAAGTGGCCCACTTTGTGGTCAGTTACAGCTCAGAATAAACAATACTAAGGGGACACGCTTAGAGACCAGTGTAATTTTAGAGAAAAAATGATGTGTGCACAAGTATTCCGTTTGTGTATATACAGAGAGAAATTCTCTAGCATCTTGGCACATCCATTATTATGGAATCTCATCAAATCTCACTTTAATGCAGTTTTGATGTCTAATCCCAAATCAAAAGTCAAAAATAGACACAATATATTTTACAAAGTTCATTATTCTTAAAAAAAAAAAACTTTATTAAGGGATGATGTGTCCCAAACTGGCTTTTTTCAAGTCTTTGTTAGACATTTTGAAAAAAATGTGTCCCCACAGTTTTCTGTACCCAGAACCAGAACCAATGACATTAAATATTGCTGCAACAGAGGGTCAGTGAAGTTTTAATGCTCCAGATTTATCCAAAGCCCCCAGATCTTTACTCCTGCCCCGTGGGGTTGGGAGAACCACAATTTTTCTCTCTCGTAACAAATAACACCCCCAGCGAAATCACTAAATTAGCTTAATAATTTATTCAGTCGAAGGTCTGTTCCAACCGAAATCCTTACTATACTAGTGACCTCTATGACAATAAGTGTATTAACATTTTCTATTAAATATTATTCTTATTTTTGCGCGTACATCATTTCTCCATTGAACATGTGAGCACAATGGCTTCATTCATACCAGCGCATTATGCTGCATTTGCGGGGAATTTTTCCTCGTCTTCCGCCTGCAGCTGTAACTTGAATGTACTTGATATACTTGCCTAACAGCTCGGTGCATTCTGCCATTATATCTGTGTCCCGGGTCAATCTCCAAGTCCACCCTTGAAAAGATTAATTACACGCTGGTCCAAAAGCCGGCGATGGCAGGATTAGAGGACCACTCTTGGGGGCGTTAGTCCTCTCTTCTCCCCCCCTGCCTACGCAGCCTGACATGGCCCCAGGGAACTGTAAATCTCCGGGAATCTGTTCCCGCAAACGACTTGTTTATTCCCAGCCTGCTCGAGGAAACTCGAGCGTAATGAGCCCGGTAGGTACGCGGCTGCGTGGTGTACAGTGACAACAAAAATAAAACAAAGGCATTGGGCCCTGATGCAGAACACGTGATGTATGGAAACAATTATAGGAACCATGGTCAAAAAAAACAACTGCTTGTGATTAGGAACATACAGAAAATAAAGAATGAGGATGGAAACTAATCTTTTGGTACACTGTGTTTGTGTACACACAATACATGCTATAATATCTTTTAAATGATCTGAATCTCGACATGAATTCAGGTTTATCCACATCCATATGCACAAGCAAAAAACACCCCCCACACGTGACCTCAGACCGGAATCTTCCTGCGTGTGTAATCCGTAGGCATGACCGTAATCTGGTCCAAAGTTGGCTAGACTGGAGAAGCATAACCCTACACACCTCACCCGAAAGGCGCTGGGAATCTTCACTGAGACACACCTGTACTGTCCTCAATGGGGATTCATGGCATTTGCTCCAGAAAACACTCTAGAAGCACTCCGGAATATCAAATCGGGCTCTGCTAAGTGGGTTTTGAAAAAACTCACACGTGTAATTTCATGAGCTCACGCCTGGCCCCCAGCCAGCTGAGATTACACCGTTTCATCAGTTCCTGTAAAATAGGTTTCTGAGCAAACGCTCTGTTGAAGTACTTGCTGCCAATCATTTACTACTGTTGCTGGGGCCTGACTAGGGGGTTCAGCTATTTGATTAGTGCAATTTAAGTCAGCTATGTATACTTTTAAGTGGTGCTTTTCACAAGATTCATGTCACATTATGTTGTTCAAAGCATGCTTGAGATGCTATATAATAAAATGAATAAAATATCCAATAAACTCCAATGTCGCAGATCCTGGACTGCATGTACGCAGGGACTGCATGTACGCAGGGACTGCAGGCGAGCCTCGCCACATGTCACATGCAATGTCGCAGATCCTGGACTGCATGTACGCAGGGACTGCAGGCGAGCCTCGCCACATGTCACATGCAACGTCGCAGATCCTGGACTGCATGTACGCAGGGACTGCAGGCGAGCCTCGCCACATGTCAGATGCAATTGCGCAATTTGTCCGGCCAAGCCGGGTGAATTCCTTTGGAAGTGCGAGCATTTCCACTTAGCGGGCGGCGTGACGTCCAATCAGCCTTGGCAGGCGGAGGCGGGGGCGGGTCCTACGATGGGGCGATGGCAATCGCATTTCAGGTGATCTGACAGAAATAAAATTGAATTTGCCCATCAAGCCCAGAGCCAGGGGAAAATCCATTACGGATACATTTTTTATTGCATATGTGATTAAATTTTTGAAATGTCAAAACTGTACTGGGGAAAAAAAACCCTCAGTTATACATTGGATTACGGGACACTTGTTGTATTACTTTGTTGAACAGGAAGCTTCCGGCAAATGTGTCACGTGTCACGGGTAAATTTGTATCTATTTCTATCAGATTTAAGATCATATTATTTTGGATGTGTAACAATCAGAAAAGGCAAAGGAGTAGCCTACTATGCTTCAAATCTGGACAATCCTTGAAAGTTATCTAAAGGGGATATTTCATCTGCATAAAAATTCAAATAAATTTTGACTATCTTCAGTATTTTGTGTGAAGTAACGTGGAGTAACATGGGACTGGAGGTACAGACTCAACAAACTTGTGAGGCTGATATTGTGGCAGAGTCGGGAAGGGAGGACATTTGAAACTGCACCCCAAATGAAAGACATCGCTTTTGTAACCTTTGAAATATTTGTCACTTCTATCACTTGATTCCCTGTCCTTTGAGAAAGGGCAGAACCAAAGGTAATATACAAACGAAGGGGTAGGGTGATCTTAGGGCTGCTGGCTATTTATCATCAGATAACAGGAAGCATTAATAGGGAACTGTGTCCTAGGAAGCCTTATGACCTGCAGGATTAAGTTTTCATGGAAAGTAACATCACCCACGGAGTAGTTCTTGACTTTCCACTGCAATCTCTAGCTCTTACCGTTCAGGGATTGATTGCCAGCAAGTTTACTGTCAGCGAGCAGTGACTGATTGTTGTTATTGGTCAGCGATTGGTTCTCCATAGCCCCTAGACTCCAATGTGGGGTGTTCAGCTGCTGACGTCAGTGACGCCGAGAAGCAGTGTGAAGAAACGGCTCACCTTCCCGCAGCAAAACAATCCGAGTGACGGAATGAGCCGCGGTGAACAGTAACCGCTAAGGCGCTGGCAGACTGTCACCTGTGACTGTCTGCTTCAGATGTTTGGTTCATGTTCACTTACTTTTACCTTTTTTTTTTTACCTGAGACAATACTTTCCTCCTGACTTTAGCCCTGATTTATTTGTCTCAGAACTCGTGCTTGTAATCTGCCCCCGCAGATTCCCCAAAGCATTCGGGGATTAGCGCTTGTCAGTCTGGGAACTACACGTCCCTGCTGTTTACTACGGTATCAGTAAAAGTATTTTATACAAAGGTACAGCAGCAAGGCCGTCCGCAGACAGCCGCGCTTGCTGTCTGAGAGGCAAGATACTCCTCCTGCAATCCTCTATGAGTTATTTTTGTCCTAGCCTGCCGTTAACTGTGCAAAAGGTCAACACAAACTGTCATTAGTTGCTTAAGGTACTTGGTTTATTAGATTACAGATTTGATTAAGATAACACACCGCACACGGTGTCTGGTGCGTCACACGAGACCCGGCTAGGAGCTGCACTAAAGGTCAAGGCTAATGCTAGCTTACTGCGGGTTGCGGACTGTAGTCCTTCTCTTATGACCTGTGTCGAAACATACATGTCAAACTGCTTTGGAGGCTAATTAGCTCTCATCGGTGCCAGGATCAGTGGTCACATCCTGGGATTGATGGGGGGGGGGGGGACAAGTCACAAAGCTGATTAAACCTGAACGAGGGACACTGTTTTCGCTCGCCTAACGTGATAGCCTACTATCCGCCACTGGGACTTCACGGGAATGGGTTCTGACACAATACTGATCTACATCAAGAGGCTACCATGTCTCGTACCCTCCGCACACCACGAAGTACGCGAGAAACACTCAGTTACGCTTAAAGCGATGCGTGCCCAGAGACTTCCTGAAGCTGAAGAGCTTTGCCAGCTCTGCCGGGTGACAAGCGTCACACGCTGTTGGGTCCACTGGGTCTCTTTTCTTGGACAGTTGACTACCCTGAAAGTGAAATATCTTTAAAAAGCCAGTGTGAAAAGCATTTGTGTATATTGCCGCTGCCATATCCTAGTCTCCCCGCAATTGTATTATATTATCGGAATCAACGAGCTGTGGGAAGCGCTACTCAGGCGACATCGCATGATGCGACCTGACGGTACTGTCCTAAAAGCGGCTGTAAGCGGCCTCGTCCGCGTCTCCGCCTTTCAGCGTCCCTCCGGCTACGTTTCCGGGCTGCGTTTTCCGATCTCTCAGTCTCTCTCGAAAACAGTGCCACCCCAGTGCCACACCTGGTGATTCACTAGCCATTTTTTCTCGAGTTTCCTCGTGTAAAAAAAAAAAAAAAACAAAATAAAATAGGTGTCCGTCGATTCGCCTGCATGGGTAAAAAACACCATCCGGGAGTAGAGATTACCTCCATGCATGGTACGCTCCCCCCACGCAGATGGAGAGGTTAAATGGAAAGCGTCGAAGAAACAAGGCAGCTAGGCACTGTCAGGAAACTGTCCAAATGCATTTCACATAATGACGAAAAAGTTGCTGACTGCTTCGAATAACATGATGTGGGGGGGTGGCAACAGTGGGCGAGTTTGGGGGGGGGGGGGGACGTGTAACAAGACCACATAGCTATAATGCTGACAGGTTAATAAATAGAATGATGGCTTCATAAAGCCCCCTTAACTCCAGGCATGAGTGTCACCGTGTTGAGGCTGTAACACCTGACAGTGGCAATTCTGCAGTCTTAATTATGATTGCCTCAGGACTAACTGAGTTTTGTCACTGTCGAGCTCTCACATTCTCGGTGACACTGACACTGTGGAATAAACAGGTACTATATATTTTTTTATGTGGCTAGAAATGGGGACATAGTGATATTTCACCGGAAGCAACTAGCACGTTAAAATGTCCTAGCCGCTAAGATCGCCGATGGCCTTTTCGCTGCCGACCGACTGAGTGTGACTGGCGTATCCGTCAATGGCGATGTGCACTTCCGCTTCAAGGAACACGATACGGTTTGCGCTTGGTGAATACAAGCTTTTGAAGAGCAGGAACTCCGTCTAAGTCAACACAAAGCCATCTGCTCCATTTTGAGTTGTTTTGGTAAACAGAGTGTCTTCTTTGAAGGCTTCTTCCCGTGTGACCTCTTCTGTTGCCATCCTCGCTGCTGCTTCCGTTTGTCCAGGCCTTGGTCATAGTTGACTAACTTCCCTAAATGAAGTATTTGTACATAAAAGTGAGAAATTTACTGGGTAAATTTCCGGGAATCTGTTCCGGATCTGGAATTTGCTCCCAGATCAAGTATCCGCTCCCTTAAACAGCCATATGGATGGGAATGTCTGTTTTTGAAGTTTTACCAACTTGTGCTAATCACATCTCCAGCTTGTTTTAGCACTGAAAATAATTTAAGAAAGATGTTTGTGTCATGCATTACGGGGGAAGAGCGATGTGTTTAATGCCATTAGGAGACCTGGGATTAAAAACATGACAGACTCAATGCTCCAATTTAGCAGATGGGGAAAATTGAAGAAGAGAAAAGCATCGGTGTAAAAGAAAGGATCTTTATTTTTGTGGAGATAAATAGTACTGAAATTGAACAAGAGGCTTCCTTGCAATATACTGTATATGTCATATATGGTGCATTACCTCATCTATCCATTTACTAATTTGCTTGCATAACGGAAAGTCATGAAGTATTTGACATATAACAATCCTTAATTGCACAGAAATGTTTCATTGCTGCACAAAGTTTTCACATCACAATCACTTCGCCAGAGATATTAATGCAAATTATCCACAAGAAATGTAAATGTGATCCAAGCATTTTATATAATCTAAGGCATCACGTATGTTTAATTTGACATGAAACAATTTATACAATGAACAGCATAGTTGAGAAAAAAGTGTTGAAGTGTCAGGATTTATCCTCCAGATTGTTTATGTCTTATTTTTTATATCGACAGGGAATCCTGGGCTTCCTGGAAATAAATTTGTTGTATTTTCACCAAAATAGCACGTGGCTATTTCCCACAATATCTTAATCCCACAATAAAAAGCAGACTAGCAGATCTGGGCTTTGTGCATCATCTCGGGGAAGGTTTCCTGCAAACTGTACTCATTGCCTCTCGGTGCGTAATTACTTTCCACTTCCAGCACATCTGCCATACTCTGCTTTTCAGTGGCATTAGCATCCAAATGCCTCCATTAAACATGGACCCGAAATGCACTTTTGGAAACTCAGCCGGGACAGCTTAGCCGGCGGGACTGGGGGCTGCGGTTTGCGGTGTACAGAGAGCGATTTACTCTTGCAGCAGCTTGATACCCTGCAGAAAGGGGATGTACAACTTCCAGACTCTTGTCAGCAATTAAACGTTTGCTATGAAATGTGTTGTGACGTGTGGGGGGGTGGGGAGGTCGCTCCCCAGGCAAGTAATCAGAGATAGTACATCCAAGTGTCGTTTTAATTAATTTTATTCTCCTCTATTACACTTACAAAAAAGATGATCGAACACAATAGGCTGTCTTGTCTAGTTCTCAACCGTAAGCATATATCCAACATCAATCTGCTATAGTCTTTCGTCTTGTTGTCACACCTCATTAATACAATATGCAGCACATTTTTCCTTATAGGTTAATGTAAAAAGGAAAAATCCTAAGAGGGACTTGGGTTCTGATACCTGGAGAAAGGAAAGGGGCGTGGCCTTAAGGTCAGCTGGTACATTTGCGCTGGACTGCATGAATAGAGCAGTGACTCTAACACACTGACACCCAAAGCATTGATCTTGATAAGGATTCCAGCTGGCTGGCAGCTCGGGTTCAAACAGAAGAGGGGTCACACAAAAATTCCACCCATTCTCCATAAACACTTACCCAGCGAAGGGTATCTAGCAAGCCAATAAACTAGCGCCAGGTGCACAGGTCATGAGCTAAGGGGCACTTTGCTTTGTGAAAGGGAACATGCATTATGGGGAGATTAGTGACACTGATCAACCTGTTGACCCGTGCGCTCAGAACGGCAAGATCACGCTACAGCGCGAAACATCAGCATCTCTTCATATTCTGCCCATGACATTTATATCGCTAAGGACACAGAGCTGGCAACTGGGGTCCTTTGGTTTGTCCTTGATCCTTTTCCCATAATCCACTGCAGGTTGATGGTGAGACCTCTCTCCTGGGAGAGAACCCACATGAGCATGTGAACGCAAAACGAACGGGACGCCAGAGAAGGAGCAGAAGCCGCAACCCCTGAGGTCTGGGGCTAAACATGCCTACCCCCCCCCCCAGCAATAAACAGTTTGGGTTGTTTGACGTATGGAGCCAGGGTAACATCACAACTTTAGGCTTCTGGTTGAAAAATGGAAAAAAAAATGTTTTTTTAAAGATGTCCACCAGTTATGCAGAAGGATTAGATTTAGAGATACAGTACATGCTTTGTCCATGTACTGTTCAGAAGTATTGCAGCTATTCCTTCGCTATGTAGTCTGATAACGAACAGACAGACATTAATTCACTGAGAATACAGGAAAATGAAAAATGCAGGAAATACCTTTAAATGGGGGTGGATTTAATAGGGTGATGTCCGTCGCTGTTTTACTAGAAAACTGGGCAAGACAGATTGCTTCAACAAAAAACATTTTCTGCCTGTAAAATGAGGAGAAACAGCATATTTCACTGCTTAATTTTCCCTGTCGCGTCCGAAAAGCAAAACCTACGAAGCCTTCACAAACCGTCTCAAATTTCTCGTCAACGTTAAAATAATCTGATATCTGTAAACAAACCATAGGGCAATTAGTTTCAAAGAAGTCAGACAGAAGTTTGACCTGCAATTAATAATCATTGGTGACTCCTAAGAACGCAGCCGGCTGGTAACATTTTCATAAAAAAGACACTTTTCTCACACACATTTTTTAACACAGGAAGTTAGGCCTTATAACATTGTCAAGGAATTTGGAGCACAGATGATGAATTAAGAATTAAAAGGCAATGAGACTGTTATTTGCATTAATTTTATTTACTTTTTTATTTTTACAAGAACTCCTGCTCTCCTTTCTTATGTTATAGTTTTACAGGTAAAGGAAAGGATATTTTTCCTTTTAAGCATTTATGTCAATGTGCACCTTGTCCTGCAATTGGGGTAAATCCCTGCTCCCAAGTAAATCGCATTAAGTGGCTGATTTACAGCACAACGTCAGTGAGCAAGAAAACAAACAAGTAAGCAAACAAACAAACAACCAGCGGGCATTTGTCCGCATGGGCCTTATCAGACAAAACCGGGCCAACATGGGCCAATTTCTCCTGTGTGAGGCCTGCGACACGACACAAAATTTATCAGCTAGTTGGCTTACATTTAGCTGAGAATACCTTAAATCCCAGAATTTATTTTGCTAACCCAAAAATCCTGCGCTTGCTCTACTGACGCCTCCATGACCAAACCCTCCCTTCTCATTGGGCAAAAAGAATCTCGGGAGGTGAGGAATGTGGGAAAGGTGGCATTAAGTGGACTCCCCCCCCCCCCAAAAAAAAAAAAAAAAAAAAAAAAAGAAATGCTATCTGACAGGGGCTCAAATTAAGTAAGCCCTTTGCCTGACCCTCCCAATATCCCAAATCCACCCTGTAGTCAATATAGCGCAGAACCCATTTTAGCACCTATATATTCAGCGTAGAGTACGTAAGGCGCCAGCATTATGCAGACTGCAAGGCTGCAGACAAGGGATGGGCATCGGGGTCTTACGTACGTGGGGTACGGGAGAGCATTAGTGCCCAAATCCTGCTTATTGGGGGCTTAAATTCAACATGAGGGGGAATTACAGGGTTACCATGCAGCAGGGGAAAAAAACAAAAAACGTCACAACACGGCTATGTGCTAATCCTTATTCCATAAAAACACAGCCGTTAATTTGCGTAATGGGTTTTGAAAAGTTATCAAATCAGACTAGATTAACACTTCATCATCGACATACAACATACCAAATAACCAGGACACATGAAGAGAAAACAATAATGTTCATTCTTTTACATCAAGCTTATTAAAGTAGGCAAACTTCAGAATTAAAATGACACCCATTTCAGTCAAAGGCAAAGATATATAACTAACTGCATTTTTTTTCTCACAAACAATAATAGTAGTGCTCTTATTCATTTTTTGGCATTTATCTGTTACCTATTCCTTCTATGATTAAAAATATGCATAAAGGCAACCAAGAGTAAGCACAGATTCATGACTCACACCGAGACTATAGCGCTACGACCAAGCTGGTTTGCAGGCTGACAGGAGAGTGCTGTTCCTGAATTAAAATGAAATTAAAAATCTTAATGAAAATGACACTTCATAATGAGCTAGGCTGTAAGGCTGTGCATGCATTCAGGGCATAGAGGCCTGTCCTGGCACCGTGTGCCCCCTTGCCAGCCCCCAGTGCAACCTGTCTGCGACGCCTCTCCCTGGTCACTTCATTTTACGGGACATCCTGCCTCGTATTAACACGAAGTCAGATGTGTGGGTCATCCTTAAACTGAGCCTTCCTGCCACACTCAGCAGGAAGGATCACCGCAAGATCCTCAGTCTCCCTCATCTTAGCGTATCAAACCCCATAAGTAAGACGGCAGCCCACCTTTAATTATTTATTTCAATGGATGCATATATCCAGTAATTCCTGGGACAGGGATATATTCTTTCAAATATATTGAAAGAAGCGGCATTTTTTCCCAGCATTAACAGAAAACACAGCAGGGTACCCAATGCATTTAAATGCATTTATAGTGGAAAAAATTCTTGCTAAGGAGAAAAGTTCGGTAGATGCAAATGTAGGGGAGAAAAACGAGGCGTCATCCCCATGATGCACTGCAGCATCCCCATGATGCACTGCAGCACCCGATGAATGCACGGCACTAATGGGCCGAGGAATGCATGGAATATGAGTTGAGGTATACAATAATCTTGAATTTCGGTTTTCTAGGCCGTCAGATTATTGGATTATTGGGTTTGTTTGGGTAATTAAAGAAATAGTTTTGTGCTTTCCAGGTGTTTTTTTCCCCACACTATTTGTGTTCCTGAATACTGCATTTCTCTAGATGCATAAATTTATTACATTTGTTAAAAGATCAGCTTTACCGGGTTACAAAGTGCATTAAACGTAACGTTGGCCTAACACATTACCGTCGCGAAAACTACGCACGTGATCTTGCAGCGCCTACTGCGTCAGATTGGATCTGCTTGCCACTCGGTACCAGACTCTGTCTGTCAGATTAACACGCAGGTCAGCGCTGTTCACCAACGCCGCAGCGTGGCGTGTCCGCTCCGGGCCGACCGGCGGATCAAGACGCATCTTGCAGCGTGAAAGGTTGCGATCTGTTCCTCAGCTTCCTAATTGCCTCTCCAAGCTGGCATGACAGGGAAAGCTGTTTTCCTGCCTCGGGTCTTGCCCCGGTGCAGTGGTGCCCATCGGACGTCCAAAAGCACCTGGAACGGAGGGTCGCCTTACCCCAACCCCCGCCGGGGGGAGAGAGTGAATCCAGATGCAAGCCGTGGCAGGATGGGATTGAGGCCACGGACGTGTGCGCTGTGCGAGACCCACACCAGATGTGCTCTATTGACCCAAATCACCCCCGCTGCACACACACCACGTAGCCCAAATCCCATGGACCCAGCCAACAATGAGCAACACACCTGTTTCCATTCACGCGCCCGTCTGGGAGCAATGCATGCTGGGATGCGCTGTCATGTTTCCTCCTATATCGTCCTTTTCTCCAGTCGTATGCTTTTTTTGAAACGTTTCCTCTGGGATTCAGTGAGATTTACATATAGCTACGTGGCATAAAAATAATCAACCTTTTTTTCAAAGCATCAAGATTATGACATTTTTGTCACTATATATTAGCTAAACAAACCTGTACGTCCTCAGTGTACCTGGAAGGTCAGTCAGGTTATTCAAACATTTGACGATTGATAATTGAATTACATTTAGTGGTGAATAGCAAATTTTAGAAGCAACAAAATTGCTTCCAGATTTTTCTTTTACGCTCAAGAGGTTAATTCACTGCCTCTTTAAAACTCTTAAAAATGTCCCCTTTTCTTCCCTTTTAAAACAAATCAGGCAATTCTTTATTTTAATTATATAATGTCTAACAGATTATTATAAAGAGATTAACAATCATTTAAGGATTATTGTGAGTTTATTACTCATGATTGCGGTTCGTTTGGTACTAGATGCAACTGTACCCTTGTACATTTTTGGTACCTATATCTGAAATCTTTGTCATTTCTGACATTATTTAACAAACCAGAGGCCATCACCAGCATGGAATAAGTTCCACTGCATTGTGAAGACATCCTTGAGCCCTTTAAATGGATTTAAATCTGATTAATTATACACAAACACACACACACCGCTTTGTAATTATATCTTTGTGGGGACCATCCATTCATTTCTATCGGATAAACTCTAATCCTAACACGGCGACCTTAATCCCTACCCAGCCCTAACCTTAACCATAAGTAACCAAACAAAAATCAGACTTCTGGAATATGTAGTTTTTTGATTACATTCACAGATCTTTGTGGGGACCTGAAAAATGGTCCCAACAATGTCAAAGTAACAGGTTTTTATTACACTGTGGGGAACATTTGGTCCCTGCAATGTAATATAAACCTAATCCACACACACGCACACACACACACACACACACACACACACACACGCACCATTAGGTAATTGCTTTGGGCAAATCGGTGGGATTTCACATTCTCTTTTATTTTTTCGCCTAGACGTTTTATTGTCCGTTAATGCCAGGCACGTTGAACCACTGCCTGGAAGGAGGAATTAGGAGCACATTCACGAGGAACATGCCGGTCTTCTGGTGTTACTCATGCCTTGGGAGATGGACACGTGGGATTTAATTGCTGCTTCTTTGAAAGCACTCAGCTGCCGGCCTGCCGAGAGCTTGGCCTCTGTGGGTGTGGTGAAGGGTGACCCCCCCCCCCCCCCCGGCATGCCGGTGTTAAACAGTGCGTGCGGCCACCTCCTGCACCTGACCCCGCCGGCGTTAATTGCGCTGGAAGAGCTCACTCTGCTTGCTGCTTTTCATCAAACCAAAGACGAAAGATTGCCGGTAATTATTCGAATCGAAATCGCCGCTCCATGCTCCTGAAAGCTAACACTTTAGGCTGTGTATTTGTGTGAACTTCACATGTCAGAGGGACCTAATCCTAAATCAATAAGCACCCTTAGTTGGGGGGTTATTACAATAACCATTTAGTCAATACCACCACAGAGAAACATCTCCTAATTCATGTTTTACCAATCATTTGTTCCTTTTTTGGCATTCCTTAATCTTTTATTCGGTCTCACCACAGCCATATGTTTTGCAAAAAGCTCAGAAAATAGTTGTGTCACTGTTACTGCACATTTTATTCATTGTGACTTTATGTTACCTCTGGAGAATACTTTCCTCAATGTGATTCGAAGGCCATCTGTGATGTCACACACAGCAAAAACAGGAAGCACTATTAAAATGCACATATCCATCCATCCATCCACCCATCAATACAGCTCTCCAGTACATGGCCACAGGGGGGCTTAGAGGCAGGCTGCAGAGGGGGTATGGCAGGAAAATGCCCCAAATGGGATGGCAGTAATGCTAAGAGCTGAGACAACCTCATAAATAATGGGCGAAAAGGAAAGGAAAAGTTCTGTGTGTCCCAGAATGTAGCACGTGGTGACTAAGCATGGTGAATATACCCATGTCACTGGGGGGGTTCAGGGCGGACAGCAGTTTGCTTTGGAGACTCTCTTTCCAAAGAAGCATTAGGAAAAGAGAGATAAGATAGAAAGGCGTGAGAAAGGACGTCAGAGTCTTACTCCCTGGAGCTCAGGCCAGAGGACAGCGTCCAAAGCGAAATGGGGTCCTGTGCAAGACACCAGGAAGGGGAGGTGGGTGGAATGAATCAAGGCTGACAAGGACAGTCTCTGGCTCATAGGTGACAAACACAAAGGTATTCATTTCACAGCCTCTTCCGGGGTTTGACTTTGGTCCTTAGAATGCACTTGGTTGGTAACTGTCTGTGCCCTACAATGAGTTGGCGTCCCGTACTGTGTGGGCACCTGTCTGATGCCCTGTGCATCCTGGGAAAGGAGCAATATTCACAGAGACATTGAGTGCATTGAGTGACTGATTATCTAAAACGGACCTGAACAACGCAACTGGTTTATATTACATTACAGCCATATAAGGAGAAGACGTATGTTTAAATGCAAATACGAATGTAAGAAATTTGTTGCTTTTAAAGTTAAGGTTTAGAGATAGACATAAGAGCCTATCGAATAAGTATAATAATTTATAGTGCTTCTGGAAATGAGTAGAAGTGGAAGATGCGACTTGCTCTCCTGAAGGATTCTGAGAGGCAGCGGTTGCCAGGGGAATGGGCTGTGTTCTGTCCACGGCGACGGCTCTGTGAAAACGGCCCCACTGTTACCCATTATGTTCCTATTAGTGCTGATTATGCTCTGATAGCCGTGAGCCAGTTGGTTCCACTCAGGCTGACAGTCATGGCTCTTTGTTTAACCTCTTCCACCACAAGGGCAGCCCTCCCCCGGCAGACAGGGGGGGGGGCAGGGGGTTGGGTGTTAGTGAGGCATGGGATAGCTGACAGTGTTTAAGGTTTAAGGTGCTCTTGAGGGGCGATGAAAGTGGCCCCCATCCTCTACCAAAGCCAACCCCCCCCCCCTGCAAAAAAAAAAGAAAAAAAAAAGAAGTCAGGTCAACAAAACTCCACAATTAATGCTTTTTCCATTTTTTTCCATTCCTGCTCATCACACGACATCAGTTTTAAATGCTGCCTTTAACAAGCAAAAAAAAAAAAAGTTTCGGCTGCTACTGTTTCATACGAAGTTCGGCCCAGAAGTCCTGTCCTGCTGGGATGGAGGCACAGGGACATTTATAGCCCTCCGCTGGCGAGTGCCCCCCCAAGACAGGTCACACGAGCAGCCGCTGCCGCTTCTCCAATTTACCGTGATCCATATGTGGCATTATTTCAGCCAGTGACTCATCACGCGCTCCAACTGGTGCCAGCCGATGGCAGCTTTCAGACTTCCTGAATAGACGCAAGGGTGTTGGAGTTCACCCCCGTTGGAGTGGAGATGGCAGCCTGGTAATATGGACAGGCAAGTCAGACCCCCGTTGTCAGGATAGTCAGCTGAGTTGGCTCAGGTGCAAGTCAGGTGAAAACTAAGATGTATTGTCACCTCTTGCATTGTGCTTGTCTACAGCTAGGGTGACGTAGCTACGATTTAGCCCAAAGTCTGACTGTGTCGCCATGCTTTCCTATTCTACTGAGTGTACGGTGGAACATCTTTGTTTTTATTCTGCTTATTAGTCAGCTGGGTGCTTTAATCTCGCAGGTCACAGGTGTAAGCAAAGCTGTCTCTTTGATCCGAAGTGACAAAGCGTGCTCTCTTCGGGATCGAAGCACCGTGGGGAAGTTTAAGGGTTACGATTTACGGCCGTCATGTAGCAGGAACGTGAATGCGAATCACGTGTGTATGGACATCGGAATAATTTGACAGATTCTCGCTGAAACGTCGCCGCAGGCTGTCCCGATCACTGCTGCAGGACTCGTCATCAGCATCTAACCCATTTAATCCATCGTCGTCTTCTATTTGGCCTAAAAAACCCATGTATCTGACATGCACGTTTTTCGAGTTCTTGCATATGCAACGAGATCAGCCTTTCGTATGACAGTTTATTTCTCGTGTCAGTAGCCTGTCATTTGTAACATATAATTATCTCCTTATAAACAAATGATTTGTTTTCCATGTCCCAGTGTATTTATGCACATGGAACGAAACAATGTGAGTCACGCAAAGAACAAAAACTGCCGTCTTCATTTCTTTGCTGAAGCAGAAGTCGCGGCTTACCAGGAAAAGAGGAATGGATGCGTTTCGTGAAAGAGGAGGACAGCTAGAGATTCGAATCAACATAAACAATAAATCATTCGTGGCTAAGTACAATCAAGTTTACCTCATAATATGTGAAGAGGCAAAACAAGATATATATGTGAGTGAATTGAGAAATCTTCCATCTGTGACTCTCTGAAGTATTTGCTCCGAAAAAGACCAGGCGTGGCATCTCCAGCCTTCATGTAGGGCTCACAGAGTTTGTGAAAAGCTTTGTTTTATGGACATTTTTCTTCGGTTTACTTTAATTAATGAGATCAGACAAACTGTCAGCAGAACAGCGTCCAGACGGCGTTGCCCTGTGGGTGCCTGCATTCCTTCAAACGCCACGGACTGTCTGATGGCTCAGAAAAGGTGATAAGGAGATCAGAGCTGGTCCAGTGCATTGTGGGGAATATCTGCGCAGCTATCATACCAAGGTGAGGAGGTCAGGGCTGACCTGCTTTGCAGCCTTTTCACATTTATCTGTACACTGGCCTCAAGGCCCTCGCGGTCTCAATACCCCATCCTGCCCCTTTACGGTCTCGGCAAATTACCATGCCGGCTACGGAACACCTACTGGTGACGCACCATGAAAGCCAGACGCCTGACATGCTAATGATTTCCCGTGATTGTTCTATTACTCCAAAGGTTGCCCTGCGAATTAAAATTTGCAAATTCCATCACAAACCATTGACTCGCCCTGTTTCGTATCAGCGATCAGGTTTTATCTGGAAAAAAGGGAGAAGCTCACTATGGTCTGATCAGTATATTTAATGGACAATAACTGAGTGCTGAACAATAAAGGCGGGACTGGGATTAGGTGACTGAGCAGTTCTTCCCTCCCGATCAGCTTCTGCGGCCCAGCAGAGCGGCTCTGTCTGAGGAAGCTGCAGCTTTTGCTCGTCTCTTCATCCTGTGGACCCTAGAAACCCGTAGGCCTGCAGCAAACAGCTTCAGGTAGGTCAACAAAAATGAGGCCAGTATAAAGAAAGCATTTCTCCTCACAAGGACAGATAGAGAGAGATGGGCTAAACTGGGAAAGTGTGTGTGTGTGTGTGTGTGTGTGTGTGGCGGGGGGGGGTCGCCTCTCCCTGTGATAGATTTCCTGTGTCTCCAGCCATTGCAAATGAACTGGCCTGTATTGTTATAACCCCCCAGCCCCCCCAGCCCATGGGCCCTCTGGTTCCTCCTTCTCAGGGCTCTCCTCCACCCCCATTGTCTCCAGCGGGGGGATCAGCACAGGAGTGTTGCTTCAGCTGGCTCCTCCACCCTCTGGTTTAGACAGGGGTGGGGCGTCACCGGGAGAATGGGGCTGGGCTGATGTTGACGTAAGGAGATGACAGTGGGTGGGCGTACTGTTTAGGAACATGGTTAATTTGAACTAGAACGGCGGGGGGGGGTGGGGGGGTTGGTGTACTGCTATGGGGACTCTCCCTGCCTAGGACTATAGGGGCCATAAATCTCACGGCGTGACTCTTCCAGGTGAACTCGTGGGGGTTTAACTCCAGCTGAAAACCAATTATGACTCTGTGCTCACTGTAATGTGCCCCCCCCCCCCAGCGAAGGGTGGGCCGGCTGCGTCACGCCCCGCGTCAAGGCACCACGTCTTGGCGGCGTGTAAGTAATGGGTACGCAAAGAGCTTCTGACACAGTGCCTGTAAGCGGAGCCGCGAGCACATTAGCGGGATAGATGAGGAGCAGAGGCGAACTGGACACATGAACAGAGCGGGGACCCGGCGTGTGTGCGTGTGTGTGTGTGTGCGTGCGACGACAGGGGAGGCTTCTGTGTGGAAAAGGTCTTATCGATCACAATATGAACGCCGTTAGAAGGGTTTGTGTAACAGTACAGGTTACATAAAGCTATCAAACTGTTTGCCCCCCCCCCCCAACAACCTCACACCAGTCCTCCAATGACCGGCAATTGACCGCCTGAACCTAACGGAAGGGGTCAGGAGGGGTTTCCAGAAAAAGCTGAGGGTCAGAAAGTGGTCACTGGCTGAATGCGATGGTGGTTTATTGCTGTGATTTATGTAATTAGGGCTGACAAGTTCCCAGGAATATTCAGCCTCCCTCGCCGTTCCAGTCGCCACGCGGGCCACCTTGGAATATAAATTCTGTGTTTTCCTCAGCCCCCCCCACCACACCCCCCCCGCCATGAGTCTCCCGTGGCGTTGTCTTGAAGTAATTTAGTCCCCAAGCTCCAAAAGATTCATTCTATCTTAAGTCCTGCTGGGGCCAAAGTTGACCTTCCCAGGTGGATTTAAACAATGTAGACGCAGCAAATGTTGCTCTTTAGGATAAGAGCATAGCAACTGATGAATTATCAAGACAAATATTAACCAGTAATGAATCATTTTGGGACAACTAACTCTTACAATAACAAAGCTTTTAAATCACTTTTTCCGCCCTTTGGGCATTTGGAAATGACTGTGTCCTTTTTTAGTCTCAAGATTTCCGTGGCCCATGGTGGGTAATATTTTAGTTATTTTTTTTTCTCCTGTAGTGTGTTGATTTCTATGAATTAAGAGCCATAATAGGATAAAAAAGAACACAAAAGTTTTATGCATGCCTAATTTAATAATAATAACCCTAATAATAATAATAGTAATAATAATAATAATAATAGGAAGAAGAATATCAGCATGGTGGCTCAGCGTTCCCTTGCACCTCCAGGACTGAGGGTTCGAATCCTGCCAGCGCTCTGTGAGTTTGAATGCTCTACTTCTCTCATGTGAATTTTGTCCCAAACTCAAGCAGTCAGACTAATGGGTGTCTCACCCTGCCCACCCCCCCCCCCCACGCGGC
>JAODJW010000117.1:29230175-29244042 GCA_026777045.1 Hyperopisus bebe | reverse complement strand
CAAAACCCCCCCCCCAAAAGCCAGCAAGTCACTCACACTCGCTTTCACTCTCATTAACCCCTGGTTAATCTCCACTGCCCCCGTGTAAGGAGGCAAACGAGAGATGCTATCTGCGAGGGGCATAATAGCGCACCGGGCAGATCAAAGAGCACTAGAGCCCAGGCATCTGCTAATTAGCCGTAATTACATAAAGTTTATCTGTTTAAACTTCATTAGCGGGCGGGGGTTTGCTCCACCTGACTGCCTTCCACTAAGCCATTGTTAATGAACAGATAATCCTCAACTCCGATTCATGATTGTCTTACAAAACAAACGATTTTTTTTCTAAATACCAGCAGCTGGAAGACAGTGGGGTTCCCCACTGACCGCAGTGCCGTCTTGTAACCCTGCTTCTTCCGACCTTGTGTACCTCTGAAGCTTGCAGTGGCTTTGCTTTGGCATGGCGTTATGTGGCGCGGACGGCAACTACAAGTTTAGCGAAGTTTGACATAAATCCTTGGACCATGGGGGAAATTGAATATGTATGAGCTGAAACACATATGACTCAGTGGGCATATTAATATTCTTGTCACTGGAGCTTTTCAAACTTTCAAGTAGATGATTTGAATGAGTCCACCCTTGAGATTGCACAAAACAGGGCAAAAGAATATTATACATAATTAAAGATCTGCGGGCACCTAAACTTTCCATTTACCAGACAATCAAGATGAATCTTCCAGTTAACTGCCACCCAGAATAATAAAATAAATAAATCAAAAAATACATTAAGCACAGATTTCTGGCATATGCAAGGATGTGATAGTCTAGTATATTTTTTTCAGAAAATATCCAGTAAATTAATTAACTAATCCATGAATGAATCCACCGATTTATTTTTAAAGCAGTCTGAATATTCCAGTGCTTTAAACAAATGAATTTACCCAAAACTATGGATTGCACGATCGCATGCATGCAAATTAATCCCTTTTATTTAATTACGGTGGATTAAGTCTTACCAATTAGTCTTCTGTGTTTTTTGCATTGTTATTAGAGTAGTTGTTGTGTTGGTATTACTGTGCATACTTGTATGAGCCAGATGCAGCCAACACAGACAACCATTTTTGTCTCTTTTCCCACACCACGTTCCTGTCTTCTTCCGCCAGCCTAGATTGGCTCATACGAGGGCAGGAACTGTGTGTGACTCATCTGGATGACCAGGGGGAGTCCGGCGGCCCACAAAAAGTGCCATTGACGTCACACGCCCAGTCACATTCCCAGGCGACGCATTCTGGGGAATCAAACTGCATAATGCATGGATGCTGATCGCCTCGAAGCCTGCTGATGCTGACTGTTGTTTGGTCACATGATCAAGATAGACAGACCAACAAACAACAGTAACAATACTAATAATAAAACACTTATGCCTCAAATGGCTTAATCGCACAACCAAATACTGTAAGAGTTATAACATTTACTGACATTTTATCTTTAAGCTTGAATATCCATCCAATCTCTAACTGGTTATCCTGGTCAGGGTCAAAGGGGGGGCATCTCAGAGAGCACAAGGCAGGGGGCGCCCTGGACGGATGCCAGTCCATTGCAGGGCACCCACCCATACACACACACACAAACACACACACACACACACAATCAGACACTGCTGACAATTTAGAGATGCTAATTAGCTTATCTGCATGTCTTTAGGCTGTGGGAGGAAACCGGAGGACCCCAAGAAAACCCTTGTGACACAAGGAGAACATGCAAACTCCACAAACAGAGGCCCATTTGAGCTCTGGGAGATGTGAGACATCAGTGCTGCCAGTTAATCCAACATACCGCCTCTGCCCCAGGTTACGATGGGGTTACATTACGATAAACCGTAAGGCGAAAATAAATCGTAAGGCGAAAATATCGTAAGGTGAAAATGCGTTTTAGTACACCTAACCTAACAAACATAGTCTAGCCTAGCCTACCTTAAACACGCTTACAACACTTACATTAGCCTACTGCTGGGCAAAATCATTAACACAAAGCCTATTTTATAATAAAGTGTTGAATAACTCAAGCAATTTATTGAATAATGTAATGAAAGTGAAAAACATTTACCCATAAAGTCGAAATATCGTGAACCTTCATAACCCGGGGAGCGTCTGTACATACTGGTACGTACCACAACACGCACACTGACCAACAGCCACTTATACTGGAAAAAAGACTGAAATCCGATGGTTTTCAAGCTGGTTTTCAAATTACCAATATAGCCTATGGATGCCTGAAGTTATTGAACCCCACTATCTGCAAACATAACTGGTATAAAGTGATAGTTTTGATGCACGTGGCTGTCTCATAAGAATAAAACAGCCGCAGTAAGAGCAGGCACAGAGGAATGCATGCCTCGCATGCCCCGGCTTAAACATCGTTAGCATTTCGTAGGCTTGGGCTGGTCGGCAGGTGGGGATGAGATGCCTTCAGACAAACGCGGATCTATTCTCGGTCTTTGTGTTTCGCTCCCTGGCTGTTATATTTTGGTCCGCAGTCACATCGATTCAGACCCGGCGAATCTGGCTCGTGTGCAGGCATCATGTCTAATAAGTGGCAAACCGTACCATGTTAAATTATTGAGCGAGTCTGTCAAGCATGCGGCGGCGGGGAAGACCGGGCGTGAGCGTGACAGGACTAAGCCGCCAAAGCTGCACGCCTGGCGAGTTAAAGCCAAAAGGTCGGAGGCGGCATTCTGCGCGGGATGGCGGCTCACGGACGCGTGCGGCTGATGGCAACACGCGCGGTTCCGCTGTATGCCAGCCATGTCGTGCCAGGGGAAGGGACAAGATTGAATTATTAATTATGATAACCATGGCAACGAGAACGCTTTCCGTCAACGGCGGCAGTGGCGGTAATTTAGGGTCACGCTTCAGCAAACAATATAATTACAGGTGGAATGTGTTGAGGGGGGAGAGATGAACGTCTGACTGTGGTTATGGTCTGGAATTGGGCAGCTGACGTGACCCAACACTGTCATGGACTACCGGTCATGGGTTAAGCTGGTATCCCCTTAGGGAACTCACACCCTACTGAGCGTCTGACCCATAGTAGGTGTGTTAAGTGCTGCCTGAACACAAAAAATGCTGAGAAAAATATATACACCCCTCTATTCATCTATCCTACATAACCGTGTATCCAGTACCGTGTCAGGGGAGCCTGGAGCCCATCCAGGAAGCCCCCTGAACACGACTGGGGGTGCCCTGGATGGGGTCTGTCTATTGCAGAGCACACACAAAATATGACACACTAAGGCCAACTTAAAGGCACAAATTCACTGGCCATATTTTTGGCCTGTGAGAGGGAGTCACACAGAGCAATTAAGAAATAGCCTGATAAATGTACTGTATAAATGTTTCAATAAAACAAATGTAACCTCCTTTTCTCATTTTTGCAGTAATTAGGGTAGTCTACAGCAGTGCCCTGCACACCTGGACTTTTTCACCGCTTGTTTTGGGTTGTTTTTTGACCCACACTTGACCAGGAACTTTCTGGAACACCAGCCGAACAACTCTGCGGTCAACTGAATCATTTCATCCCAATAAATAAAAAAAAAAAAGAACAAATAAATAAATAATAATAAATGCAGCCTTTGCTGCACCCGAACTTCTGACTTTTTGACTTCGCCACACAGGAATAGAACAAAGAGCGTAGATTGTTTGGCGCTGGAATGAAGCAGGGTATTATCTTTAAGCTGTGACGCGCGTTCTGCTGGCCTCTGGATTGCTGGCATAGTTCGCATTGGCCGCTCGCGGCGTTTACAGCACCACGCATGTCTGGGATGCCTCACCTCCTACTGCAGAATGCGGCACAGGCTGGGCCTATTTGCATCTGCGATGTCATGATCCGGGAGAAGCAGAGGATGATGGGCCGTTGGCAGACCGCCTCCCCGTTTGTTTAGTTTTAAAAAAGTAAATGCATAGAATAATGCCATAATATTTAAAACGGGCCAATACGCACAAATAAATTTAATCAGAGGTGGAAAGTTCAGCTGCAGAAAGTAAATATCAGACAAGGTTTGGCTTCAACCAATCAGCTGAGTATGAAGGGTCACAGTTACAGAGTACTTAACCGCTTGGCTGAAACAAAATCTTGGTCTGGATTTGTACTTTCTGAACCTGAACTTTCCATCACTGAATTTAATGCTAATACTAATGCTAATACTAATACTTACATATCGACACGGGGGGTATGTGTCTTTAAAACGGGCCTTCTGTTTCGATTTCGAATATGCCTTTGATTAGGTTCCCCGGACGACGACTTTCGGGGAATGTGCCCAGCATTTGCGAGCTTGGATTCCGGCTCGTCGCCGAACACTCACTCGCCAGCCAGCCCGCAGATCGAAGACCTGAAAGACATCCCACCGATTGACACAGTCCGGAGGAAAAAAAAAGGAGCAAAACAAAAGTCTATTCATGGTTGAATCCTCTTATAGACTCGCCCATCCCCCTCTTAAAACAAGAAAAAAGCAGGGAATGGGGTAAGAAAGAAGGAGGAAAAATGGATGAAGGTTAGAACAAACGCCCCATGCACATGGAAATATGGGGTGTGAATGTCAGCCTACCGTTATGTCTGTAAGATTCCTGAATTGATTTTAATGACTATATGCATTGCCGGCATGTATATACCATACTTTCTTCATTACTGACGTAAATTTTAAATGGTATTTATTTCACAGTGGTTGCCTAACAGCAAATTCCAGATGAATGCTATCTGCTAGATTTGCTCGCTTTCTGCGATAGGGAGGCAGCAAAGGCAGCTACCAGAGACCACTCCTCCACCCTCTCGGCCATAGTTAGTTATGCTATTCTCTCACCTTCCAGAAACTTCCAGAGACACTCGGACATGCAACCATTCTGCCTCATAGTGGAAACTGACAGGACTGTGTGCTCAGTGAAAACAATGGACTCACCCCATTTGCTTAAATTCATGCATATGCATTTAATTATCTTTACTGCCCAAATGACATTTTACCATCATCAATATTATTGTTTATTCTTTTAATATATCACAAAAAGTACATTTTCTTATAGTGTCTACTATACCTTTTCATTACTGTATATACAATAAAACAATGTATCTGTGCACAAAGTGATCACAGTACTTTAAATCATTGCCCCAGAGGTCAAGAGAGCAGTTTAAAAAGTCTCAGCTCTGGCAACCAACTGGCAAATAGTGTGTTTCACAAATGCAGGCAGTTACACGGATACATTTTCTGCTCTCGCTCATGTCTTCATATTCTCTCCCACGTCCAGCCAAATTAAACTGCCCATCGCTGGGGGCTGTGCCGTCCCGCAGCGGTGCCTGGTATTGTTCCTCAACAACCCATAAATCCGTACAAATATGCTAAAAGCAGAATCTGTGTCAAAGGTCACCAAAGGCTATCCTCTGGCCCCTCTCGCCAGATGGAACCTTTTATTTTCCCAGGCTGCCAAAGAGAAAACTCACAGCTTCGCCGTTTCATGGTGCTAAGCCAAACTTATACGCTCTGGGGGCCAAAACAAAGATGGGACTTTTCCCTCCCCACATATGATTCCCGTTCGGGTAAACAGGCAGGCAGACGTGACCTCGGAGCGCTAAAACGGGCTGAGAACTTCAGGAGTCTGCCGTTCCTCTCAAGAATATGTGTTTTGGACAAAACGCTCAGTTAAAAAGCACCCAGTGTTTTTATTTTAAATAGCTGCATATCTCAGCCTAGGCCAACAATCATGCATGCGTGGGTGACTTTTAAAAAATTTATTTTAGTATTTCCTGACGCCATAAGTCTCAAATTTAGCTCATTTTATTTGATTTTTCTTTAAGCCTCGAGTAACAAGGCAGGAATGAAGACCCTCTAATGAACAGCACATACAAATCTGTTCGTATTTTACTTAGAAGCAGGAATTATTTGCAATTAGTTTCCAGAGAGCAGGGGAATCTTCATGTCAATAAGGTATATTGTCCTGGTGAAGATGGAAGCCAAAACAAATCAGTAACCTTGGGTTTTCTCGTGGACATAAAATTTTGGTTTATTTGATCCATAGGCAATGCAGTAAGTTGAAAATGGGGCTATGCTTTATTCTGATAGCCCCATTCAGCTGGGCTACCAGAGTCCCATTTGACTAACTATTAGCAAATAATTTGCATGTTTAGTCAAGTGCAGCTGCCAGTCTGATACTGATAGACTACACATCTGTAGGCATTCAACAAATCATCCAGAAAACTCTGGCTTGTCTCATGCTAAGCGCTAGCTAAATTGTCAATAGTGGAAGGAAAATGGAGTCTGTAGGTTCAAATTTACATTCAATTATTTGGCAGATGCTTTTATCGAAAGCAACATACAATTAAGAAATCAGGGTCAGCCAGTCGCTGGAAGAAGTGGGGTTAACAGCCTCACTCAGAGGCCCAGAGGCATTCTACTAGCTATGGGATTTGAACCCACAACCTGATCTGAGTCCTAACCTGTGCACACCTCTCCAGCGATGCCTTGAATGACAGTAAGACTAAGCCAAGAACAGCACTGACAGAAAAATTGTAAGTTTTCCTGCCTGGTTTTATGCAAAAGTAGAACTTTTCCTGCTTAGCGATCAGTGTGAGTCGGCGAAGACGGTGGAGACGAGCCCTGCCGGGTCATCGTGGTAGGGGCGGACTCCGTCTGTGAACCAGAGCGCCCACCGCTTCTCAGCGGAACCTCCGAGACCTTGGCCGGCCCCCCCTCCCCGTGAAAGGCGGACGCGGTGCGACCGCAGCCGTGCGGGGGGTCGGAGGACCGAGGCAGCCGCGGTTTCAGAGAGTCAGCGCCAAGCTCACAATAAACAGCTGCGAGTCTGTCGGAGCGTGCAGGAGGGACACACAGGGAAATAAAAAAGAATACGGCTCTGTTCCCTGCTTGGAAAGTTTTGATGGAAAAACCTTGAGGAAATGCATATCAAAGAGATGATATCATTCCCGCTGGGAATGTGGGCTTAAAGTTTTTAATAAAAAATGCCCTTGTGAAACTTACATGTATATGCAAGGTTTAAATGAAGTAGAAAGTGCTTTAAAGATGCACCATCTAACCAGATGCTACACAAAGCGGCAGTTAACAGGGACAGCTGCGGAACAAGAAAAACAGCATGCTGCTACGGATGACCCCCCCCCCCCCCCCCCCCCCGGCACCCTCTCAACCTCACCGCATGTATTCTAGAAGGAAATATCTGTGTATTTGTCTTCTTAAATACATTGTACTGTTGACACAAGATATGTACAACTGATAAATAATTTGAAACAAATCTCTTGCCCGTTTCATCTCCACACCCCCCCCCCCGAAATGAGTGCCTCTCCACTGAGCATATCAGGTTTCATTCAGATGTCAGAACGCTTACCGGAATTGTCAGTTAAATAAAATAGTGCAGACCACCTCAGGTCTTCTATATCAATATCAATAAAGGGCTGTTTGTTTAAATCCCTAAATCTGTCCCTTCCCACAAGGAGCTGTGACATTGAGTGGACTAACGCGGGCAGTCAGGGGGAGTTTTAGCATCGCTAAGAGCCTCCGCCAAACCAGACACGAGATTCATCCTAGGAGAAATTCAGCTCTTTGTGCCTCACAGACTCAAGCCTACAATAAATAATGCCACAGGCCTCTGGGTTAGGCTGCGATTGTTATATTTTATGATACAGCAGAGGACCAAGAGGGCCTACAGTGCATGGAGGTGCTTGTAAGCCTTCTCACTACCACTAACAACCTCCATACTAAGGGGGAATCCGTTCTCCTGGGCAAACGATTAGTATAACACTAGATCAGGTCCCAGATTCCTCAGACGAGCAGGAAAACTTGCAAGTGCATCAGCTAAATGCAGGGAGCCTGGATCCTATCCCAAGCAGCGCAGGGCAGGGGTACAACGTGGATTGGATGCTAGACCAGCTATAGCCTTTGCAGGATTTTAATAACACTCACACAGCAAATCACCTTTCTGGGATTAGAATGAAGGACCCTTTTTGTGATAAACCAGCACAGATTCTTAAGCAGAGCAAGGTAACCTTTTTGTGCTTCTGATGGGGAAAAAAATTGCATCAACCAGTAATGAAATATGGATAAATATGTCTAAATATATTTAATCGATGCAGCACCTTTCTTCAGAATGGGACACACAGCAAGAATAATGAACGGAGACTGAGAGGATAATTCTTGGGTTAACAATGCTATATGATAATATATCTGACAATAAACAAGCGGACAAACAAACGCAGACGAAAACCACCAGGTAACACAGTGCTGGGAAAACCAAGGGGCAGAAGATGTACCCGCCTCTCTATTTCCTGTCAGCACGCATTTGGATTCACCCTGAATAGTCCCAACTGGTAACCATTAATATAATTTCCTTCACCCCTCCCCTTCTTGGCTTTTGCATTTTGCAATATTTTTGATATATTCTCCGGGTTGATAATCCTGTTAATGTAGCTGTTGTCGATGCTATATTTATTCTCGCTTAATCTTCTCCGCTGACGTACCCTCTCCTTTGTCCCTTGGCTGACCCCCCGTTCACATTCTCTCCATCTGAGGCCCAAAAAAAAAGTGTTACAAGGCACGTTTTAGGACAAGCTGGTTCACGGTGCAACCTTGAAGGGTTCAACTGCCGTCTCCATGGTCTATTTCCATGGCATAAATATACAGTAGGTCAGGTGACCTATTGGCATCTATCACTGCCATCCAATCTTCCTTTTTTTAAACTAAGCATACATCTTTGTATTTACCCCAACTGAAATACCTTAAAAATCTTCCGCAAAAATTTCTGAAATTCTTACCTGATATTTCCATGAATACACATAACATTCGGTGTAGGAATTACACATTACGACCTGCTGGCTTGCTTTATATCTGGCAAAGAAGTGCGACGGTGTGTTTTTACACAATTATTATTGTGTTATTATGTAATAAATTGTATGTAACATATATTATGTCATACAAATCTCTGTGTGTTCAGTGGATGCCAAATGGTTGTGGTCCTCTCAGTATGACAGGAGATTAATACCCTGGCACTTCGTTATTCCAGACACAGTGTGTAGCTGGACCCATAACTGGTATAATAAATCATAACCAGAAGCCGGGGAGATTAAGGCTGGTCTCTCCACTTCCTCAACGGTCAACCGCTATGACTGCATATCAATCCCATGACAAGACCACAATTTAAATGAAATCTCAGGTTAGATATCAATAGTAGATAAAGTAGAAATAAGGTTGAGTATGAGTACAGCTATTTACATGTCTACAATAATAAAGATGAAAAAACACTTGTTACATTGTTCTGACGCAACAGAGATCTCTAGAAATTATTTGGGACAGTTAAAATATAATCCCACTTTGCAAGACTTATTTCCTCATAGTAATATCTTTTTCATCACAGGATCAAATAGGTGTGATTGATTCCTGATACTAACTTTATTAATTATAATTAATTTGCCATAACGTTGCTGCACAGTCATAGGAAAAGTGTGTTTCTGACCCTTCTCTGTTTCTCGTTGATGAGCAAAACGCAATTCTAAGAACTAACCCTAACCCTAAACCTAACCCAGGCCCTTACATTCCGCTACGACTTTTTTTATGGGAGTAAAACCATATTCAGGTCTTGTCCAAATGCTCCAGTTACGTAGATCCTGCCCAGAAATTTAAGCCAGAAAAGTTTTAGCTTCAAACCTGCTAACTTACTCGCAGCTCTGCCTGTTGATGAGTAAATGTCGACATGGGTGGGGTTTATAAACCTCAGTTGGGATTTATTAGTATACCTCCACAGGCTGATTTATACCGCTGAAGAATCAACACTATAGGTAGCATGTATCCTACATGGTATCCTACATTGTAACTAAGCCCATAGTTTCACTTCGGTGGAGGTACGTGCCAAGCAACAGCATAGGGTACACGGATACCGACTGCGTAGGTTCAACGCAGAAGAATAAATCGGCCTTAAGCGTGAAGGGCTAGCTAAGTGCTACGACACAGGAACCACCGAGCCTCAGCCCAGCAGCGATGCAGGCCCCGAAGCGGCACAAGAACGTGACACAGCCCCCACCCCCAACGCCCCATATTAATAAAAGCGATGAAGGATTTCGGAACCCAGAGAAAGCTATGGAAAATATCTCTCAGCCAAGGACGTGGCAGCACATGTCTGGTGACTTATGGCAGCAATCGTAGGTGGCCGACGCAGAGCTGTGGGGCTTTATTAAGTTAGGCTGCCATCCAGCACTCTGGACTTATTAAGCTGTCAGGAGTCGCCGTGATTAAAACCAAAGAAAGGTCAGCGATGAACCTACAGCTCTGCGCCTCTCGCATATTTTCTTACAGGCCTGCGGGACTTAATGAGCATTTCGTACTTGATATGTCTCCAAGGGGGTTACAATAGACCTTCTAGATCAAACTTCAGATAGGCTTTTTGTTTAGTTTACTCACTTTTCCTTAACGTCTCTTTTTAAAATTTCAACTAAGCTGTTTAACCTGACCAGGATAAGCGGGAAAAATATGGATGGATGTGGGTTTAGCGCTAGCTGTTGCAATGTATTATTAACAGTTGGAGAACGAATATGTTAACGTATGGAAAAACGGAGGGGGAGAGATATTTCAGGCAGCGGCTGGGACACGATACTGCCCATAGGGACAGACAGCAAGACGAGTTCGTATTGACAGCTGTTTGTTGATTTGTTTTTCCACAGGAATAACAACAAGTCGAATTTAGGTTGAACATGAATAAAATGTGTCCTATTCACATTTCCCTGTGGCAGCAATCAGATGGCGAGTCTTCCACTCACCGAGCTGATCTTCATCCACCTGTCGGGGGGGGGCATCACATTCAGGAAAGTTAGGCAACAACATGATTGGAGATCATCCACAGCACTACACTAGAATTGTACCAGACATGGACACTGAAGTAAACAAAGTCACACGTGCTTATAACATAAAACTGAGGCAAGGACCAGAGACAGAAATTCATCACAATATTAAACACAGCATTGATAAAAAGCTCAGGTATAGACCTGTGACATCAGTTTTACACAATTTTTTTTATAATGTTGTAAAATTCAGCATATTACTGTAGACTGATGAGAATTTCCATAGTCTGCATTCGTATCCAGTTCCTGTAAAAACTTTAGGTTGTCAATTAGGTGACAAAGAATGGTAACAGATAAGTGAACAACGACAACAACAAAAATGTAACGATGGCTGTGGGGAGGGGTGGAGGGTCCCGGGTGAATGACAGGAAGGCCAGAGTCAGCTGATCAGCCAGTTTGGTCACTTTTTGCAGGCCTACCAACCCTGATGCTCATTTCCTTACGAGCTGATGCAGAAGTGGCGTCTTCTCCATCGAGTTCCTCTCCTCCGTTTGTTAAAACCATTCATCCCAATTCTTCCTCCCTTCTCCATATAACAAGGTTTAGCTTGCCATCCCTCCATCGCCTAACAGCAAGAAGCAAGCCTTATTGTAACAATACTATTTCAGATTTAATTGGATTTATTTAGCATCTTAACAATTATAGTTTCTGTTTTCGCTTCCCACTATGATCTCTGTTCTCTTTTGTTCCCTTCATTTAAATACTAACTCGTCGGAATAATTAATAAAAACAAGCACACAACTAGGCACAGCCATTTGCTTTTATAGCATCTAATGCTAATAACATGACTGCATATTAATGTCACTTGACCTGAATTTTATTTCCTTCTCTTTCTTGACTGCGGCTTTTAATCCGAGGCCCAAATATGAAATGCAGAAAAACTCCATAAAACTCACATTCCTCGCACTTGTGAAAAGGTTCACCGCTGAAGAAATACGGACATTACTTGGTTAAACATAATTATTTCCTGATCTTGATAACACACATGGAATCCATTAATGTTCTGCTTAGCCTTCTATGTTGTTTTTATTATCAGTATTTTTTAATTGTGCTCCCATGACGGACTACATCTCCACCCATCTGCTCGAAACCACTATTCCCACCATCAGATGAGAGTCTGCTTCTAGTTCACACGCTTTGGGGATATCCTACACCCTTATTGGGACGGCGTGTACGGAGGATATCCTCTCAGACCTGTCTGCTCCAGGGTTTGCCGGCTGGGTACAGGGAGCCAGCACTGCTGTGATCATGGGTACCAGGAGCGGAATGGATGTTTTTTAGTCCACATGCCTGCAACTACATCTGCATCATCCTGTTCCTCCGTGGGCTCTAGATCCCACATAAAAGCCACATTTTACATAAGCCATTCTGTTTACTCATTTTTATGCAGTCTTCATCAAATGCATTTATGCCCTAACATTTCCTCCAAAAACTAAGAACAAGAAGCTTTTTCTCATCTCTCATTCAGAATTTTCAGAAAAGAGGTTGAGTGCCTTAATTACAGTCAATAATTTTAAATATTAATAAGTCTATGCAGTCAAGCGTGGGAGCAGATATGATCCCCTGAAGAATTAAAGCAGGAAATAAGTTGTGTACTTGCTAGTCACAAGGAATCATTAGTTTATGATTGATTGATTGATTGATCAAATGCAATAATAATTCATATTGTTGTTAGTGTACTTATTTAGAAATGCAGGTAGATCCAGTGGCTGATATTCAAATGCAGAATGATGGCAGTATGTCAGAACACAGGTGAAGAATCTAGTTGCCATGATTTTTCTGTTGTCTTTTGTCTGTTGTCTGTGTCTCCTGCAAGCACATTCCACCTTTTTCTTCAGTGACTTTCATTCACCTGTCAGCATTATCAGTTAAAGGCGTATTAAGATCTATCTGCATTTTGAAAAGCTGTTTCGTTATTCCCAGAATACTTTTCTCTGGTTGTGAGAAATGGGGGAAAAAAAAGTCTTTTAACTTTAAAACTTCAGTTAACTGATTCAAATTGCCTGAAGCGCGATGAACTGCCACAAGTGCGGAAATGTTTCCGACACACGTCGCTTTTCACATTAAGCAGGAACGCTTCGGTGTTCAGCTTTTAAATTGTCAGTTTAAATATTTAAAAGACGTTACTCACTATGCACGGAGTCTCAAGCTCGGGGCAAGAAAACCAGGCTTTCACCTCAATCTCCTGACAAAATGCTTGCAGAAAAGATACTTTTTATTTCCAGAGTAGATGCATTTTATAACGGAACAAAAGATTGGCAGTAAGTATTGTGGGAGGCTGTCAACTTGACCATTTTGTACACACCTAAATTTAATTGTCTGCAATGACTTCAGTTTAATGTAATTAAAAATAGACAATTAATCCCTTTTCAAAAGACAGGACGATGTAAGTTGATGTCAGTTATGGGTTTAGGCACAGAGGCGACATTTAATTCAGTGCCGGTGAACCAAACTATCATGGCTAATCAGAGCTGCTAATATTCTCTCTGTGAGCCAATGAGGAACAGTCAGTGGTTATTTGCAAGCTGCCAGGGTCACAGCTAACTGTTGTCGTTCTGCTACTGGTTCTCTTTTTGACCTATAAGTTCTTTTAAACATTCTCATTTTTGTCTCCTGGGGCAGTTAGCCCTCTTTTCCTTAGAAAGTTTACCTTTTAGTTTATACTTTGCACAAATCCCAGGAAAATAAAACAAAAAGCAAAAAAAGTAATGCATATAAGATTTGGTTGTTATCCATCCAGCTTCCATAATTCATTATTAATTTATGGTGAACTTGGACCCTCTTTCCAGGAACCACAGGGACACCTAGAATGCGATGCCAGTCCATCACAGGACACAAGGCCTGGGACACCTAGAATGTGATGCCAGTCCGTCACAGGGCACAAAACCGGGGACACCTAGAATGCGATGCCAGTCCATCACAGGGCACAAGGCTGGGGACACCTAGAATGCGATGCCAGTCCATCACAGGACACAAGGCCTGGGACACCTAGAATGCGATGCCAGTC
>JAODJW010000117.1:29195540-29219371 GCA_026777045.1 Hyperopisus bebe | reverse complement strand
CACTATGAAGGTGACTATGTCACTGTTAAGGCACTGTGTCACTATGAATGTGACGGTGTCACTGTTGAGGCACTGTGTCACTGCAATGGTGACTATGTCACTGTTAAGGCACTGTGTCACTGCAATGATGACTATATCACTGTTAAGGCACTGTGTCACTATGAAGGTGACTATGTCACTGTTAAGGCACTGTGTCACTATGAATGTGACGGTGTCACTGTTGAGGCACTGTGCCATTTCCAAGGTGACTTGGTACCTGTTAGGATACTAGGGTCACTACCAATCTATTCATTCCACTGCTAAAGTGACCATGTCACTGTTAAGGCACCATGTCACTGCTAAAGTTTTGCATTAGCCAGTGAGTCACACTTAGCCTCATTGTTTTATAGAGATAAAAACAAGAAAAAAAAAATTCAGTCACTTGTTTTTCCCCAATAAATAGTGGCAAATATCTTCAGATGTATCTGACTGATTAAATTTATCTCTGTGGTGTGGCATTTGCCTCAGATGTGGTAAGCTTTATACTCGATCACCCTCCGCCCAGGATGCTGTCTTGTGTTATTTTGAAAAAGCCAAGTGCACCTTGAGTACTCGTGAGGACTGCACCAATATGCTTGTATTTTAAAAATTTTCATAGTTTTTATTAAGAGTAGAAATACAGTTGTGTTTATTCGTTCATGATAAGAGTTTTACTGAGAAGAAATGTATGAAAAAAAATGTCAGACCATTCAAAATGGCTTTCACAACTTATTCAGAAGCTGGATTTTGTAACCTTGATGAAAAAACTAAATATGCATGTAAGGTGAAGAACATTAAACTGGCAAAGTGGTCACCTTGTACCTTATTTCAGAATATGTCTCAGATTTATTTAGTGGTTAAGTAAAAATGCTCCTTAAATCACTCTTACAATAAAAGCTTCCACAAAAAAATTACAGAAGCACTAAACAAGTCGAACATCAATTCTTTTCAAATTAATGTTTTTTTCCCAGTTTATCTTCAAGCAATAAGACATTTTCAGGCATGGAAAAAAGTCAAAAGAACATTGCTTGCATTTTTTAATAACACATGAAATGTCATATTTGACAACACAGAAGGCATTGTTCATCCTGTCAAGAGAATATGAATGATTTTATTATATTTTTCAAAATTAAAAAAAGGTTCTCCCGCATAAATTCAACAATGAAACGAGACCTTTGTATTTCAAAGAAAAAAAATTTAAATCCTAGAAAACTTCGCCATTTGTGTGATGTATTTGTAGATCACACACATCCAAAAAGAATACAATCAACAAAACCCAAGGTCAGCATCTCCCCTTGAAGATGAATAAAAACAAAAACATCTACTTAAAAAGAAATGACCTTGTACCAACCCAGGGTGAGTCAAAGGGTCAGTGAAAAGATGGTTTCCTGTAGCAGTTTATCCAAGGGTATGGAAGATTAACGAGGATATTCTCATGGCAGTGTTTTACGTATCCAGTGAATTTGGGGCAGATAATGGCAAACTGTATTTACTTCAGTGTTTCTCCAGGCCATTTGCCACGTTCAGTTTATGAACCAGTCGTTTCTTTTGTCTTTGGTCGTGTGTTAATGCTTCGCCGCCTAGATGGGTAATGGGGTTTATAGCTATTCCACACACTTTGCCTAATTTAGGCACTGCGGCATCATTTTCCCTGTTTCTTTTTTTTTTGGACTGCCGGGGTGCAGTGGGAAATGATTTCACCCTCTGCCTGTCATATTCTCACGTCATTTGAGGTTTCGCATGCGAACCCCTGTTTACGTTCGGATTTTCGCATCTGCTTTATTAAAAACACTTTAAATGCATTTCATGTGAAGTCCGTTTTCCGCATGACTCTTGCAATATATAGACACTTTTGGTTCATTTTGCTAAATAAATTAACGAGGCGTGAAAGAGGAAAGCAATCAAATGGCATCTCCCAAAGACAATATATTTTTATAATAAAGTGAGAAATGAAAGTCAGTATGTTAAAAGAATATAAAAAATGAAGAGTTAATTATCACTAGCAGTACTAGCCATAGTAATACGAATAAAGGTTCTTCTGGATTCACTATTAAGTGCTAGAAAGCGTATGCAGGAACATGCAGAGAGGCACACAGACAGCTGGAGAGTCCGTCACAGCAGCCGAGGGCAGATAGCAACAGGCTAACCTGCAATTCTAGCGCTGAAGCCCAGCTGTGGCTGGGAACTGTCACTTTAGCACATGGAGGCTTCACCTGACACAGTGCTCAGCAGAAACTTCCCAGCCACACAGATATCAGGGTGAGAAGTGAGTCATTTCTCACGATTAGTAAGAAAAAAACTCTCAAAATGGTTAAAAAAAAAATCACTTGGTGGTTCTCGACACGCTACAGCAAACCAAAAAGGAAAACTGTCACGGGAAAGTTTACATGACTGGCGATCAAAGCTCAGACAGGAAGTGACCAGAACATCTGAATGCACAGCATGAAGGAGAGCAGATGCAGATTGTGAGGTGTGTGTGTCCCACCACAGAAGAAATCCCCCCCCCCCCTCCCGCCGGCATTAATCACTCTAAAGAGGAATTATAGGAGCCCTTTGAGATGGTTTGCTAGACAGAAGGAACACAGCCGGGTTACTGTAGCCCCTGACTCAAAGTTCTCGGTGGGTCAGGGTTGAGTTGGCATGTAGAGTAATGGAGGATCGACAAATGTTCGCTGCAGAGTCAAAAGATTTGCAGGACTGTCAAACAGTATTAGGAAGTGGTGATTATGTCTTACCAGCTCACAGTGGATAATTAAAACATCGGGAGATGAAGTTTTAAAGAAGTCTGAACTTGATTGCTAGATTTATGTTTGTTCTTAATAGGGGCGGAATAGGCAACAAACTGTATTTTAATTGGATGCTTAAAATTCAGTTTGAGTTAGACCAGTGTTTCTCAAACCTTTCCTTGGGGACTCCTAGTCGGTCCACGTACCAGGAGCTGGGAGGGAGCAAAAATGTGGACCGTCTCTGGGTCCCCGAGGACCGGCTGGAGAAACACAGTATTAACCTAAACCACCATCATTTGCAAATTAGTTTCTGTACTCATTTTGGGCACCAAGGATGAACTATCCATCTTCCGAACAGGAGACTGTAGGGTCAGGTCTCAAAAGAAGCATTACTGTCCTGAGATTAAACGTGACACCATCTGCTTCGAAGTTAACATGCATCTCAATATGTATCATGCTCCTTTGCTTAATAGAGTTTCCCCTACATGTCTCATAGACATCTACTGTAACTCTGAGAGCCCAAAAAAATAAATAAAGCCAAAAGCAGAATGTTAATTATCACATGAAGCTTCTTACATCTCACAAGACGTTTTTCTTTTTTTTTTTTTCAATCTACTCCAGCTTGAGTATGGGAAATAAATCCAATTAGCAGGAGTTTTTTTTAATTATTATTATTCTCATCTTCTGTCTCTGTTACCGTTTATATGCAGTATCTCTCCCATAATTCCTTTTATTGTAATTGAGCAGCAAGCCGAAAATAATTTACTTTAAATCCATACATAAAAAATAGGTTAAGTAATGATAAACGTTTGTGGGATTTATGGTCACATTGTTTTCAGAAAATGCTTTTAGGATGGGAAGAGAAGAAGAAGAAAAAAAATATATATATATATATATGCAGATATGCAGGCATGAAGAAATACATGTATGCTTACCATGAAATAGAATTGACAAAGCAACAATTTAAGTTTTTAAACCTGTAAGACCTTACAAGCTAACGAGGGAGAAGTGAACAGAAGTGAACAAAAGGGCGATAAATGAAAAAGAACGAAAGAGGAATTGCAGCTGACTAATGCACTTGCGCGACTGGCTAGTTATTCGCAGTGGCTGGCCTTGGACGGAAGGCTGCAATACCGGGATCTTTTCCGCATGTTGGTGTAAAAAGCTACAGTGGATGCACACATCACAGCTTTCTTCAGCCCTGAACAGGAGAAATCCAGACTGAAGACAAAGACAAAGAATAAATGTAGCTCTTCTCTGTACAGCACCAAATAGAAGGTCACAATGAATTGTTATGTTTGACCTAATGGGTTTAAAGGAAATTAATATACGGATATGGATAGGGAACAGCAACTCATATAGTACTGTGTGAATATTATCTGGAGTGTAATAACAGGCAAGAGGAAAGATTATTGCATCAACTAACAAAAATTCAGTGGGCAAGAGTTATGCATTCTTCTGAAATAAACCGGTTAATAGAGCCCGTAGGTTAAAACGCATAAGGAAACTGTGTTACAAAATAGGGGAAAAAATTGCATTTATACGTCTTGAAACGACAGTAATGAACATGAATTATTTTTCGTATACAATAGTAAGTTATTCTATTATACAACTTGTTTCAGCTGCCAGAGTATTTGCTGAAAGTTTTCCGGTGACAACAAATTTGGACATGCTCTGTATAAAACTGCTGTGAGCAACAGAAAGTCAACAGTTGTGTATTACACAGTTTTCAAGCTGTCTTGCTTTACTTGAGGATTTGTAACCAGCACAGGTAGGAATGCAATGTTCTCTGGCTACAAACAGGCAGGAGAAGAAAAAAAAAATCCAAAATCTCTGGCTGAATTTCCGGCTCAATGTCTCTGCATTCTTCAATTTTGTCACTAAGGTCTGTAATCTCACATCGACGGTACCACCATATAGGAATAAGCACTATGGGCTTGACACTGTGAGGTTCCATATATTCCCCGAGGTACTGACATGGTCTCCATCAGTATTTTATCATCATTATGCCCTTTCTGAATGGCAGCCTCTGAATGATCAGCTGATCTGTAACCAATCAGAGAGAGCCATAAAAAATCCAACCAACTGTCAGCTTACAAAACACAAATAACCATGATCCTGCTTTTGGAAAAGGGGCTATAGAAAACAGACGGATGGAAAACAAATAATCTTGCCCTGTCTTATATATGCAGTTACGACTGATAACTGATTTGGTCTATTCCAGTGATACTTAAAGCAGAAATGTATTGAGTGATGATTCTGGATTAAATGTTTCCTGTTACCTAGCTGGAAGATAACGCTCATCTCACTTCCTCACTCCCTTACTTCCCAAGCTAGAGTTCTTGTTTAAGGTGAAGCATCAGTATTTGTATTTGTGATTTTATCCCTCATATTCTGACTGACAAAGACAGACTGAACGGAAGCCTGAGGTACAAAAGCAGCAGGACGATTTTTCACAGTCACTCTACCTCATTCATTTCTTCCCTGTTTCAGAATAAAACTAATTTCATATGTCATGTCTGATAAAGGTGAAACGTCGCTTCATCTCACAACTGAGACAACGGCCGTCATTTTTTAATGATAATTAATTAAATCATTCCCCAGACATTTAGATGAAGCAGGAAAATTGAATCGAGGCCCTCCTGCAAGCCCCCCACTGACAACGGCTCGCTTGTACACGCTGATGAAGCTGTGTAGGTTAGCGCAAATACTACCGGAAAATTCCTCTCTCACGACACATACACCAAAGCGCCAGAACAGAAAAACAAAAATCTGACTCGGTCTCCAAGTTGGAATGGTGGGGGCCCCGTGACCTTTGACCCCCACTCTGTCTAAGGCCTTCGCTCCCATTGGCTGCAGCCCCCACGCACCACTGACCGTGACGTGGGTAAGCCCCCCCTCTAGTGTTCAATATATTTTATATGACTTCAAGATTCCTGCACGTACACTGTTAATCAGAAAAGAATTTTCCATATCGTTTAATATCATAGCAAAAAAAATTTTTCCAGGAATACATTTGGCACATATTTCATGAATTATCCGTTATCAAAAAGTACTGATATGTGTGTTTGTAATACACAATATGCAATAGCTGTTGCAATCTTCTGTAATAAATTTTGCTCTGTTGAGTTTAGGATTTTTTTAATGTCTATAACACTCTTTGTTTGGATATAATGAACAGAGCAAAGTAAACACTGTGACAGTGTGTTATAATTACGCAGTCTTGGGTCTCACGTACCTGTGCTCCAGCAGAATTAAGATGTTACATTTTTAGCAGCAAATAGATACCAATAGAGACAACTCTGTATAAAGCAAAACACTTCAAATATTACTTATTACTTTTTCATTCAAATCGAGAGTTTTCATAGCATTTCCAGCTGTAACTTACTGATTTACAACTAAAGTTAAAGTAAATGTCACGGTAATTTACTTAGGTAGTGCAAATGTAGCTGCTCAAAATTCCTATCCATTTGGTACCAAACAAAAAGCTTCAGGTTAATTAATAATTTTATTTATAATTAATTAAACGACCGGACTGAATAGGTGAAAGACTGATGGAATGAATAATGCATGCCGCTTTCTAAGTTCCAAAGCACACTAATCACAGATGTGACGTGCTCGTTACCCTGCCCCCTTAATTGCTTTTTACAGTCAATTATCGGCTGTAACTGGATTCCCTTACAGTAATGTGGTTTGAGGAGACAATCGTAACAACAGAAGCCACTTTGCCTGGAGAGTGGGCTAATTACGGTAACTCTTTCTAAATTAGCCGGATCTTTCACACGGACCTAATCTCCCCATTGGCTGCCTTTGGGAGTTTCCCTCTCTTTTTTTCTCTCTCTCCCCCTTTAGGTAGAGAAAATAGAAACAAACCAATAATCTTCCACTTTACTTCTTAAATGAGACCTACGCAGGCTCTAATGTAGACAAGTCATTTTGTACAAGTCGCCAAAGCCGGGGGGAGGGGGGGGGGGTGCATTGTGGCCCAGTCATCTCTAAGATCTTTTGCAATCAGCCTCACAATAGAGCCCCTCTATTTTATGCTGCTACATCATAAAAGTGCTTCTTTTGTTGCCTTTCCATCCCTAAAAGGGTCTTAATCCCTTTCTTTTCAGGCGAAATCTATAGCAAATTCCAGTGGGATATCCCATTCACGGCGACAACTGGAGTGATCCACTCCGAAACGGCGTGCAAGCCTTTGAGCCTTTCTTCACCGGCCCCTCCCCCGAGGACATTAAATCGCACTTTTCATTGCGCTTCGCCGTAGGGGGAAGCCCCTTAATGATGACAGAGAAAGCGACATTCCTTCACTCAGGCCTGTGATACCATTCTGCTGTCAGGCAGCCTGTCTCACCCGCACAGAGAATCAAACACGGGCGGCAGGAGATGGGGTGGCCGGGGGGGTCAGCTGCGGCCAGAGGGGGGCAGCGGCACACTGGGGGGAGGGGAAATTTGCAGGTTCTCACAGCAAATTAAGTCATCTGAGAGGGGTGTTTTTTTTTTTTTTTTTTAAAGAAGCCTTTGTACTGTGGATTTTTAATTTACAGAGATTATTTGGCCCTTATTGCCAGACCAAGTTTATTTTGGATCCAGTTATTAGTGGTAAATGTACGTGTATGAATTTCAAATGTGCAACACAGACAAGCTAAACACCTATAGAAATGTATATATGTGGATGAGACTGTGGATAGTCGTTCTGTAAACGTTTAGCCTGCAGTTATTACACACAGTTATTAAACAGCACCTTGACTGCTACCAAAATGCTTATCATTTCCAGGTCTCCCAGTACCACCTTCCCTCATCTCTGCAGCATGCTGATTAATCGAGTTAAACTTGCCCAGCCGCTTATATAACACACACGTGTCTGTCAAGCCTTAATCGCGCCCCCCCCCCCTCCCCTTCCTGGCACCTTTTCAAATTCTTCAGCTAGACTGAAGCAGTAGATCTCCTGCCCATGCAATATGCATCTTATTGTTGTCTTCCCCATAATGTTCTGCAGAATCCCGGACCGGAGACAGGCCGCTCTTCAAGCAAACTGCTGGAAACAGATGAGAGTGGATCTCTCTCTCCCTTCTTTTAGAAATTCGAATGCGACCGATGCCACACGAAGCTGGAGGCCAGGAGCAGCTACAGCCTCTGGCTTGGCTGCATACATGAATGGCAGATTGCAGTGTGCAGGGTAGGGTGGATTTCTCCCATTCACACAAGCAACTGGTGTAATCTGTGCAATGACACCCATGTTACCCTGCGACCTAACCATGGGCAGCCTGTGCCACCATAGCCGTGTGATCGATTCATCTACAGTCCTCTTCTTCCACACTAAGAATAGAATAAGTGGCCCATTCTGAGAAGACCTTGAAGTGTTGTTCTTCAGACTGCACAGATATTATTAAATTACAAGACATGGGATCTTCAAATCAAGTTTTATTTGCCACATGTATAATATAACGTTAGTGTTGATAGTGTTATTGGAATACATGGTTTTTGGACTGATCCCTCGCCGCCGATAGTTTCTCAGTGCGATAACGTAAAAAGTATTTGATGGGCCCTTTTCATACATTGCAGAGCATGATATGGGTGACAAACTGGAACTGATTAAATTTTGAGAGCAAAATTGAAACAGGGCCTTATGGTGGTCGCAAAAAAATAGCCAAAAAGTTTTTCCATCCATCCATCCATCCATCCATCCATCCATCGTCCAACCTGCTTTTCCTACTGGGTCGCGGGGGGTCTGGAGCCAATCCCAGAAGCAACGGGCATGAGGCAGGGAACAGCCCTGGACGGGGGGCCAGCCCATCGCAAGGCACACTCACACACCAGTCACTCACACATCCACACCTAAGGGCAATTTAGCAACTCCAATCAGCCTCAGCATGTCTTTGGACTGTGGGGGGGAAACCGGAGTACCCGGAGGAAACCCCATGACGACACGGGGAGAACATGCAAACTCCACACACATGTAACCCAGGCAGAGACTTGAACCCAGGTCCCAGAGGTAGGAGGCAACAGTGTGAACCACTGCACCACCGTGCCCCCCCCAAAAAGTTTTCATTTTATTTATTTATTTTATTATTTTATTTGGTTACAGATGGTTAAGGTTAGGGCTGGGTGAGTGTTAGTAAGGAGGGTTATACCAGTAGAAATTAATAAAGAGTCCCCACAATAATAGGAATATATGAATGTTTGTGTGTGTGTGTGTGTGTGTGTGTGTGTGTGTGTGTGTGTGTGTGTATAGGTTATGTGTATATTACGTTGTGGGGACACTTGATGGAAACCAGTTGTTTGGACGTGGTGGAAAAAATAAAATATAATTAGTGGCTGCAATCAAAAAACTTAAAATGCCAAAAGTCTTGTATTTTGATTGGTTACTTATGATTAAGGTTGTCATTGTTGCAATTAGGGTTATGCAAAAATATGAAAACAAATTTGTGTATATATGTGGTCATATATATATATTACATTGTGGGGACTAAATGTTCCTACAGTGTGATTGAAAACTTATCCTGGCATTGTGGGGACATTCTTTCAGTCCCTGTGTGTGCAATTTAGATTAACATGCCCACAAAATATTAAACCAAGCTCACAAAATCCCTAGAATGTGTGCACTTTTCTCATGTCCCCAGTTTGCTATATCAAGCTCTCTGATTAATTACCCTGTGCTCACATTGTGCCTGATAACATGCCTGCAATACCAGAAGCTGAAGTGAAGTACTGAAATACTACGGGTTTTATGTCAGTAATTTTATTTATTCAAATCTCTGTAATAATGCATACTATGTCTCCCATTCTAACTTGATTGTATTCCACTAGACTTGCCACTTGTCCAAACAAAGTTTCAATCAACTCTATGGTGAAAAGTAGGGTTTGTGGTAATCAATTTCTTAATACCGCACATGGGCAATAACCAATATATGTATCCAATATGCCCATATATATGCCCATATCTTTATTATAATGCATAATGTGCCTAATTGCAAATTTATTCTCCTTTACCTTTTTTAACAGGCAAAAACGATGCTTAGTGGTCATTTACTTACTATTAACACATTTATATATGGGGTAGTTTTCTTCGTCAATTTACCTTTCTTTTAATGTGTCGACTACACAGCTTCGCATCATTGTTTTGCTCTGCATTACATTGCAGCACAAACACACCAACAAAACCTTTAAAGCCCAACTTTAATTAGACGCTACCGATAAGCAGGGGTCCTGGCGATGAAAAAAATACGTATAAACTTTGATTTAGAATATTCGGAAAATCACATTTTTAAGATCTATAACTTCAGCTGTAGATTTTTCATTCGTATAATGTTTTGTGAAGTAGAGTTATCCTGCTCACAAGGTCAAACACTCACAAGGCCAAACATCTGACCTAAATCACCCTTCCCTTTGCTGTCACTAAGTGCTGTTGTCTCACTTTTTCTGCATTTTCCCTCAGAATTTAAACAGTTCCAAATCTTCACGCATAAAATATGCCTGAGAAATATGGAAAAAGCTCCAAAAAAATATATTTTCAGTTATCATACAGACAAGAACAAGCATCTACAGCTGCCTTTCTCTGTGTTATCACTATGCTATAATAATAAGCAGTGCTTCAGTTTTGGTGCATTTTTGTTCGGGGCCAAATTTCTCAAAATGAAACCAGGTATAGATCTTTATCCATATAACGTTTTTTTCTGAAGGAGCAATAAGATCCATCAAATACTTCTTGACATTTACATTGCTATTTTAGTTTTTTGATTGTATTCACAGATTTGTATAAAATTGAGATTCATATTCATTTGGTCCCCACAATCCCCCCCCCCCCCCCCCACGCACACACACACACACACACACACACACACACACACACACACACACAAAGCTGTTCATGGTCTATCTGGGGCTCTATATAGACCATTGGTGTGTCACTTACATTTCTTGCTGTTGAGTCACAGAAAATGTCAGTCATTGTGTAAACGAGAAATAAATGGAATTCAAACATTTTGATTTTTAAGTAACTTAAGTAATATAAATGAAATGTTAAGACATGGACATTAAGATATACACAAAGAAATACAGTTAACAACTTAATCAGTGAGGAAAGGTTTCGCGAATTGGCATGTAAGTGGAATGTGCTATAAATGAATAAGTGTCGCAACAATTTTTATTATGGTGGAATTTGCCACCTTTTGGTTCACTGCAGGCTATAGTCGGACAATAGGAACATAGTATGAAAGAGATAAAACATTTATAATAAGCAATAATTCACTCTCAGTTTCACTGTCTAAAGAAACGTGCAATAGGCGGCAAAGTGACAGGGAGATAGTGAGTGAGTAAGTCAGCATTTACATACATAAGCTGTACAGTGGCAGAACATGGTGTAGCTGAACACTGGGAAAAGCAGTAGGTCCTTACTGTCCTCTTGAAGCATGTCAACTAAAAGAGAAAAATCAACAGGAAATGTGTAACCCTCCAAGGTATAGCTTTTCGGTTCCTGTTGCCCCCCCCCCCCCCCCAAAAAAAAAAAAACTCTTTCCTATCTAAACCTATTGTATTATATTAGTACACCAAACACCCCCACACTTTATTTTACAAGTCATGTGATGATATTAAAAATAATTAAAGATAGTGATAATGCATTAGGGACACTCCAATAGACCCCCTGTCACCAGGAACCACTAAGAACTAAGAAAACAATGTACAGAGAACTGTTAAAGAAGCAGACCAGGAAAACACTTGTTAGATAGATAGTTCAGCTGCTTTTTTCTGTAACAGCTTTTAGCATCTGTGTATAAACTGAGTGAATGTTACTCATCAAAGCAACTCAGGAATGTTACTCAGAGTGTGCTGGGCCGTGAATGTTACTCAGCGAAGCTATTCAGGAATGTTACTCAGAGTGTGCTGGGCCGTGAATGTTACTCAGCAAAGCTACTCAGGAATGTTACTCAGAGTGTGCTGGGCCGTGAATGTTACTCAGCAAGGCTACTCAGTAATGTTACTCAGAGTGTGCTGGTCCAGGCCACGGAGGCATGCCTAGGCATCCCCCGATTCACGTCTTCCTTAGGATCTCCAAACGCTCCGAGTTCCTGCATCAGAAACCCCGTTCCTGGAGGCTTGTGCACGTCGCTTTTTATTTCAACTTGTTCCCCAGGCTTAATTGGTCCAGTTAATACTTTCCCCTCTGCCTTTTCCCAGAAGTGCTGCACGAGAAACTTATTTGTTGTGCGGGAATTTATTTTGCAGCCTTGATCTATGGGATTTGCATTTCTGAATCCCAGAATGCTTTACAGGCAACAAACTATTTTTGTTACATTATCATTACAATGTGTTGCTTGGTTGACAAAAGTACAACTCTAACCCATTTGTATAATTGGATATTTTACTGGAGTAATTGTGATTAGTGATGGAATTGCTGGGATTTGAGAAAGAAAAATTAAAACTACAGTCATTAACAGTACCAGCAATAGGATACTGTCCAAAACACAGAGCATCGTTCAGTTAAAGGACCTTAAGTGCATGTGAGCTTAACCATAGTGATGACAGAATTCATGCACAGATACAAAGATTGCGTTGTGACATACTGTAAGGCCTACTGGAGCACAACAATACGATGTATGACTTCTTTGCAATATAAGTCATAACAGTGGTCTATTTGGGAAAAGTCACGCAAGGACATGCTAGGCGTAATATTTTTTAGCATACATTTATCCTTGCTCAAGGGTACTATACCAGTATCTCTCCTGGGACTTAACTAGCAATGTCGAAGCTACACACTTGTTCATAAAATTACTTTCACAAAGAACTTTCATTCTTCTTTTCTTGCACTTCATTTCATTCTCTTGCACATGTTTTTTTTTAGTATTTTTAAGCTCTGGTTTAATTCTTAATTCTTATCTTTTACACTATGTTCCTAATTAAGGATTTTTATTTGTCATATGCAAGGTATATAGTCCTTCCCAGGTACCAGTGAATGGAGACTAATTCACAGCGACAATCATTCATGGAATAAATGTTCATAAATGCTTTGCAATGGGAACACTGATAATATTTAAATTTTAGCATCTGCTATGTGCCATCAGGTTGGAGTCTTAGGGGTACTGGTGTGTCCAGGCTAAATCTTGCTGCTTTTATCTCTGTACTATAATCATGGAGAAAAACACACTCATTGTAACTATGTGTATATAAACTGTATTTTAAAAAAAGGTTTGTAATATACTGTGATTGAATTCTGTCAGTGCTTTCTACATAAAGAAAAGATCGATGCTTTGCTCAAATATGTGCTTTAAAGATTACCTGCAAGCAGACAATTTACTCGAGGCAGATTGTGGAATACTTGTTTATGGCATTTAACTTTGTAGCTAAATTATAAGCACATTTAGCTTCATAATTAGAACTCTAGTTAAGTTCAGTTTTATATTCACACTTTTGTCATGAAAAGCTGTAATATCTGCCAGTTCTGCCCCCCTGCTCTTTTGGAGTCTTTCGTGCTGTTTCTGTGAATAGATTTACATTTCCAAATTGATTGATGAAGGTATACCATTAAACAGCAATTTAACTCTGAAGTGGCACTCCAATGAAAGAGATCAAAGATAAACATGATTTTAAACGAAAATGGAATTTTGAGATTTTAAAATGGAGTTCTGCAGCTAGGATCGATTCATGAAAACATATTGATTTGTGCATTTCAAGGAAAATGTTGTCAAATTACCCATAATTGTACTTGGCAGGTAATTTTCTATAGAAGAGACAATACCAGAGAGTGAATTAGTTATTATATTTTTTGTGCAAGAAGTGTATAAGAAAGAACATCAATGAAGATGGTTATATGCATCTCAAACTGGATCTCAGGAGAGTTATGTACGTAAGCTGGTTTTTATTTAAGCCTGTTTCCATGGCATACCTTATCGATACTTCAATAAGCTACCAACAAAACTGCCTGAGTGGCTGAAACCAGCACTATCCAACCAAACAATCCGTGCGTGATTGTCAACGAACATCTATAAATATTTTAACCAACAAAAATGTAGTGAAATCACCATAATTCGCTGCTGTTTATAAACACTGAGGTCTTGTCAGTAATCTTTCCCAAAGCCTGCTGTAACTCTATGTTGATAGTACTGCTTGAACTTTAAACATATCAAAAGTCGTGAGGAATAGACAAGCTTGTAATCTACACTTGACACAAATGTTTGTTAGCATGATTATTTAGCAATATTTCACCCAATATTTTCTACAAATCTGTCACTAGTTTCATGCTGCGATAACTCCTCAGTGAGTCAGAGTTTTTGGCCAACAATTTGATTTACTGTGATTATGCAGCACTCAAAATTGACCCAGTAATTTGTATTCTGTAACTTGTGATATATTTAGTAGACCCGGACACTGCAGTTATACGGAATACAGAATATGGCGACTGCAAAATATCGAGGGACAAAGAGATAATCACAGGGTATAAGTTATAGCAAAAAACTCACACACACACACACACACACACACACTTTAGAGGTGTGAGGCCAGGTATGTGAGAGTGTAACACACCAGGTCACCCTCAAAAACATGTTGCAGTTTACAAATAAATTTAAAACGCTGGTTTTGCCTTGGCATTTCTGAAACCCAAGTTAGTTTGATTAGCTGGTGCACTATGAACAGCATCCCTTTGAAAAAGAGTAAATAATCTTTGTAAGTGACAGAAGCTTCAGCCTTGCATTTTCTAAAGGTTCAATAAAAAGCATGACATATCAAACCAGGAGAGAACCTTCCATCTGCCACTGTGCTTGTCACACACTTCTAAATCACTGTTCAGTTATTGTACCGGCTCTGCTGTAAGGAACTTAAAGAGCTTGTTTCCTCTAATATTCCCACAGTGACTTGCCCGGTGCTGTACACTAGTGGCATTGGATTCTGTGTGGGTGTTTTTCAATTTTCATACTTGACCGTACTTGTGTTCTTGCATACCTGTTTTACATCATCTTCCATTGCCAAATACCAGTTCCAATACTAAGAACAGAAGTACACAAGGACTTTAAAAGTCCCTGGATGTCGTTCTTATCCTGCCTCAAATTTCAAGGACATATCGGTTGCATCCTCACTGAGCAAGATCAATCCCATGATTCATTGCATTCGAAGTTCGTTCTTGGGAGGCGAGTTAGAAAGACTACGCACAGTCAGATTGTTCTTTTTGCCTGAAGCACCTTTCACTAAAGTCAGTCTACAGCAAGGCCTCCATGGGCTTGACTCCTCAACACGCCAGCCTATCGGCCTCTCTCTGGCCATGTGATTACCTCGTTATGGCGCCAGAAGCACACCGCAGTTCGAGAGGAAAAGCCGCGGACAAAGCTACAACTGGAATCGTCTAAGGTCAACAGGCCTGTAATTACTTTAAAATGTCAGCATCCAATAAAATACAACAGTTCATCTGGTAGAAAGCAAATTAGCTTTGACCATGGCGTAATTACCCTTTCCAGAAGAACCATTAGAAGAGATCAAATCTCCACCTCCGACGTTTGACGAAAGGGCGTTGGAGAGTTCTCCACCTGACAAGGTTGCACGTTTGCCATTTCGGGGGGAAAATTAATTAGCCTCATAATAGAATATTTTATATTTGATTCCAGAATTGAAAACTGTAATAAGCTGCAATCTTTGTCTTAACGAGTCAAAGACGTTCATTGGCAGGGAGAACAGAATCCACTTTGTACCACTTTTACTTTTTTTTAATTATAGAAAGAATATTGTCTATTGCTCTGTCCTGGGAGAATTTATTTTAATCACATGCGAGTTTGACATCTTATAGTGACAAATGACCTTTTTAAGTGCAATTAATATTTTAATACATTATACTTTGATATATACTTTGAGACCGCAATATGACATCAGGTGACCACAGAGTGATGGATGTAATGGAGGAGGGGTCAGCCAATGGGATGGACCCAAACACCGACCATTTAGTTTTAACTGCATCTTCTCTCGTTTTCTTCCTTAAGGACTTCTTCCTTTGCCCTGTTTGCGGTTATACCGATAATGATCCTTAAAGTTAGCCCAATTAATAAAGAAGAAGAAAATAGCAAAATGTTTACCTTGAAGCAGAACTTGCAGATAATTATCCTGGGAATGTCCCCCATCCCAGCTTCATGCTGCTCTGCTGGAGTAAAGCCAGCAGGATTCTCTCACCTCTATGCAGAAATTCCCGCTACCTAATTAGAGTGATCATTTGCCACGGCCGCTGGAATGTCCTCCGGATGTGTTAGGGACGCTCCGGTGGACCCCTGTCACCAGGAACCACTGCGACAGGAGGCAGATGTCAGGGAGGTAAAAGTGTGCAAAGGATCTTCAATGGCAATTTACTGACACCTGTTCATGAAGCAGGATAGATAGATAGATAGATAGATAGATAGATAGATAGATAGATAGATAGATAGATAGATAGATTGATTGATTGATTGATTGATTGATTGATTGATTGATTACAAACAGGGACTTTGTGCATGTAATTGGCATCTTGCAGGTAGCACGATGGATTCACTATTGAACTGTTCAAAAGCTGATGTAAAAAAAATAAATAAAACGTAACACAAGAAATGTTTTTCCTATGAATTTCTTTCCTGTCTCGTATGTCTAGCTGTTCCACATTGATGGCGGGAGGGCTACAAATGTGTTAATTAATTTTATCTCCAGCATAAAGTTTTAATGTGCCTAGGGTCACTATATAGGGCTACCAGGACACCTTAAATGACTGAAACCTGTAATTACTAGCTCAGCACCTGATTATAGTAATCTGATTCCAATTATGCTCCGATTTTAATACAAGCCCCGAGCTGCATAACGATAATTCAAGAGCGGCGATTGGGAACAGGACTCTTTTTATCTGCAAAAATTACGCTATAATCACGGCCAGCACAGGGATCCGGAGCACTATGGCATAATTGCGCCGCCATTTTTCCTTTTTTTTTTGCAATTGAGTAAAACAACTTTAATTAACGGTGAGGTCGTTACCATCGGGGGTGTCTGTGCCGGTGTCAAAGCATGGTGGCTCTGGTCTCAGCAAACAATCACTGTGTCACCAGCACTACAGACAGGTTAGTGCAACAGGCAGCTAAACTCCAAGATCAGAGGTTTACAGTGTGACACGTACAAACAGTTTGTGTTTTGTTAACAAAGTGGCCTCAATGGAAATCAGGAGACCCCAATGAAACTCATCTTTCCAGGAAGTCTATGGACTTCAGCTTTACAATCAAAAGTCTATAATTCATACTTCTTTTTGGGAAAATGAGCAATAAAGTGGGAATTAAAAGTTTTATGATGAATGCTTAAATAAGAAGAAATGTTGTTATATCCATTGTCGGCTCAAGCGTGAATAGGAGTAATGGTTTTCAAATGGAAGATATGTATATTGTCTAATTGGATGTGAGACCAGTCATTTTGCTGGATAAGGAGTGTGGAGTGTGGGGAAGCTTAGATCTACATTAAATATATTATTTGTAATGTTTGAGTTCAGCAGAACTATCCTGCCCACCACATTCCCTCCTCATTCCAATATCTTGGTTCCTATTGGGTCACTCGACTGGCCAATAAGCAATCAACAGCCAAAGAACTTGTTTTCTATATGCATCTAAATAAGCATATCATATTATCCGTGGTTTTCTGTTTTGGCTGTGTGCATTACAGAGGCTCTAACCAGCGCCCTGCCCTTTATATAAACTTCCACTTGCTATTAAGCACATGCAAGTCATGTGAGACGTGTGAGACTCCACCCCCTCCCACTCCAATAATGCGAGGTCATTCTATACCACGCAAGGCGGCACATTTACAGGCGAGATGGACACGACCTTGGCCTGCAGACTAGGGCGACGGAGGCAGGTGCTGATTGGCCACTGCTGTCATGCAGACGCATTGCAGAGTGTTACGTTTATGCACATAGGTCTAGGTGTTTTGCATTTTGCTTTTCCCTCTGAGAGAGACACATCTCCTCACACATGGCGTTCATATCGGTTGCCGCTTGATTGTCGTTGTAACATTTATGGTCGTCTTTACATGAATTCAGTTATGTGTGTGGGTACACTTTATGCATTCACCAGACAATCGGCTTATCCTTGATATCTGAACTTCTCAGACTTTGCACAGCGACAGCACATAAATATTAGTGCGGCTGAATAGTAAATATGGATCTCAGATCCACGCCAGAGAAAAATAAACATGTTTGTAATGTATATTTGTTTGTATATATGAATGCATGCTCAGTGGCCAGTTACTAGGTACATCTGCTCCTCCGAACAGCCAATCAGGAGGCTGTAAATGCATCAAGAGATTCAGCCACTCTGCAGCTGAGCATAAGAACGGTTAAGGTGCCTGATCAAAGCTATTTTAAACACGGCGTGACTGCCAGTGCCAGATATGGGGGTTCCAGCCTCTCAGAAAGAGCCACCCATCTGTTTTTATGCAATGAGCAAAACAAAAAACATCCAGTCATTTGTGGGGCTGCAATGACCTGGGTAAGGGTTAAGGATGGAGGTCAGAGGAGAATGGCCAGGCTTGTTAAAATTAATAGGAGGACCGCAAGTTAAAAAAAAAAAAAACAGATCAGCGCAACAGCGGTGCACAGAAAGGCTGATCTGAATGCAGAACTTCTCTACTGCTAAAGTGGTTCCAGAGACAAGGGGTGAGTTCTACCTGGCATCTCTGTATCAGCAATAAAATGGACACACATACTGTATAATCCGTGTATGTCGTTTTTCCGTTTTAAATCGGTTTGCACAGTCTGCTTGCTTGCATTCTGTCTCTGCGTCCCGGCTTGTTTTGCAATATATGTTTCCTTGTCTGCACTTTATGCACCGGAATTTCTCCTTGGAACCAATAAAGTTCATTTTACTTTATCTTATGGTCCAAGTACTAAATCCTTAGTACAAACCGCCAGGGTAAGAGGACTGTTTCAGACAGGATGGACTGTAGTGTATTTCCTGTCTTATTAGTCTATGGAACTGGGAGGTATTTTCTCATACAATGACAAGAAGATTCACTACAACCAACAGCACTGCAGTGGGATATTTTCATTACTGCTTCTGGTAAATCTTTTTGTAGGACAACATGGTGTTGGGTTTTTAAAATAAATCTCAACAGAGGTGCCTTTATGAACAATTTCAAATGATGTATCCACTACAGTCCACTACAGTCTACTACCAAATACAGGATAACATCAAAATTAAATGGAGAATAAAGCAGGGTCAGACATAACTGTGAAATTGCTTAAATTTAATAAGAACCAAAAAAAACTAATAATAAAAATGTATAATTTGGGGATGAACACGCAGATATGAGTAGGCTGGCAGAACGATGGACAGTCGTGCAGATTTAAAAACACTGTCTCTCAAATTTCCCGGAGTCCCACAAGCTTCTCGACAAATTAAATCATGACTTTAATAAAAGTTGGCAGAGAGACAGGAAGAGTTATTGCATACAGTATATGTGAACTCGGGCTTTGTTATGTACAGTATAAAGTAGGAACTCACAGTAGTGATTCACTTATTACAGGAAGAGGTCATGTGATGTCGCTTAGGTGGCATGCAAAGTTCATAGAGGGACACAGATGTTCAGGTTTTTCACCTTTTAACTGCACCCGTCTGCGTCCCAAACAGAGAAGAATCTGCATTTTGACTGGTGGGGCAGCATTGTGTCCCCAAACCCACAAGGCTTGGGTTTGATCTCCAACCCTGTCTCTGCAAGCGTGTCGATTTCCTTTGCCTACTTTGCTTTCCCGCCACGGCCCATAAGCTCGTGGGTAGGACAGCTGGTGAATTCGCCTGTGCTTAGCGAGACTGTGCCATGCAAAGGGCTGGCATCCCATCCAGCATGCGGTCCCATCCTTACCTCGCCGTCCTGGGCTTCCTGTGATAGACTCTAGGCTATTACCCAGTAGCCAATAACCCTTATAAATGAAAGGGGTGGATGATTAAAACATACAAGTTAGACAATGATACTGGGATAGCAACCTAAAAGGCTTGCTGTTCAGTACGTGGGCTTGGTGTTGAGCATCACCGATAGGAAAGCTAACGACTTCACTCAGGAGAGATCATGTCCAAATGGAAGATCTTAGCTGACCTCTGATTTTACAAGGATCCCATTCCTGCTTTTAGCAAAAAGCTAAAGGCCACAGTCCCAAAGCAGGCCTGACTGCTACGTTATCACTATAGATCATCGAGGCCCAGAAACTCCTGCGGTAAACGGGCGTTAAACAAATGTTGCATTAACTCCAGAAGCCAGATAAACGCTCTGCCGGTCCGTTTAAAAATCCCTTTCGGCAAATGTGCACATAACAGCTGACAGCACGCCACACTCCAGAGCAACCTATCAAGTCCACTAAGTGATAATTCGCTTGTCACATCAGATGGTCTCTTCGACATATCTATGTCATAGGTGTTATGAGAAATTTTTTAAAAATCAATTTTCATCACCTTTATTCATACCGACTTAATTGCACATGAGGTGACGTCCTCATTCTAGGCACCGTCTTCCGCCAGGCAGACTGAAAAAATCCCTCGTTCCACTTGACTACCTTAACTGAGCGCTCACTGCACGACTCCTTGCCACTAATGGCACGCAAACACTCCCCGAAATGGAATTAGCCATTGTCTCACAGGGGAGCTTAGTAAATGTAACAGGCTTTACAATAGAAGCAATTAATTTAGCTGTTGTTGTAAAACTCTATAACTGATTGTGGGATACGAGCCGGGCTTCAATAAAGAGGTTATCTTCTGAAAGCACTCGAAACGTCTCACGCCGTAAGATAAAAGCATAAATTAATGGATTTGCCTGTGCAATTATATAGAATTATTTATATTTATTATATTATATATTTATATTTATGTATAACAGTAAATTATGTACTTACACAAAGCATGTAGTTGAACATCATACACAGAATCAATACTTTGCAGTTTATAAATTTAAAAGACACACCACACTGTTTCACATATACCAGAAGCTCAGGGGTCAGGGTTATGTTTTGTGTGACATTTCCATGTTGTCCTTGTCATTATGTGATTCCTCTGGGGGCTGTGTCACTTGTGAAATCCAATTCATGTTATTTCAAACTTCCCCCAGCAGACGCGTACCCTGTTTGAGGCACCCAGATTCCCGTGATACTTACCGAATAGGAGCTTTGTGGAGATGGATGTATGTGCTGAGCCCACACTGGGTGTATGTACAGGACCCACACTGGATGTCTGTAGAGGGCCCACACTGGGTGTATGTACAGGACCCACACTGGATGTCTGTAGAGGGCCCACACTGGGTGTATGTATAGGATCCACACTGAATGTTTGTAGAGGGCCCACACTGGATGTATGTATAGGATCCACACTGAATGTTTGTAGAGGGCCCACACTGGATGTATGTACAGGGCCCACACTGGATGTATGTATAGGTCCCACACTGGATGCATGTACAGGGCCCACACTGGATGTATGTATAGGTCCCACACTGGATGTATGTATAGGTCCCACACTGGATGCATGTACAGGGCCCACACTGGATGTATGTATAGGACCCACACTGGATGCATGTACAGGGCCCACACTGGATGTATGTATAGGTCCCACACTGGATGTATGTATGTATAGGACCCACACTGGATGCATGTACAGGGCCCACACTGGGTGTATGTATAGGACCCACACTGGATGCATGTACAGGGCCCACACTGGATGTATGTATAGGACCCACACTGGATGCATGTACAGGGCCCACACTGGATGTATGTATAGGTCCCACACTGGATGTATGTATGTATAGGACCCACACTGGATGCATGTACAGGGCCCACACTGGGTGTATGTATAGGACCCACACTGGATGCATGTACAGGGCCCACACTGGATGTATGTATAGGTCCCACACTGGGTGTATGTATAGGACCCACACTGGATGTATGTACAGGGCCCACACTGGGTGTATGTATAGTACCCAACTAGATACATGTACAGGGCCCACACTGAGTCCACCTAGAGCTGACAGGCTCAGATACGTAGAGGTCAGCTTGAAAGAAAAAATGTGCAGGAATGCAGCCGCTGGTGCTCTTGAACACTGCAGCACTGCAGAGCACAGTGTCGCATTTTTTTTTTATATATTGTTGACACACCACAGCACACAACAACGAAATGTGTCCTCTGCTTTTAACCCATATGTGACATCGTGACATAGCAGGGGGCAGCTAATTCAGCACCCGGGGAGCAGTGCTTGGGGGCGGTACCTTGCTCAGGGTACCTCAGTGGTGTTTTGCTAGTTGGAGATTCAAACCTGTAATCTTTCAATTACAAGTGCACTTCCCTAACCATTAAGCCACCACTGCCCTTATTTCATACACGCCTTACAATTACATCGCTAGATACAACATAATGCAGACATCGCAGATGCCTCCTGACTGTGTATTCAAATAGGGTTAAGGAGAATCTGCGGTGGGTCCCAGGAGTACGAGGAAAGGGACACACTGGGTGGAGGCAGTGCCAGACTAGTGTGGGACGTAATGCTTAAACCATCATTATAAATGATACATCCTTGACTCTTGTGGATTTCATTATTATTTTATTCTGTATTTGTTTAATTGAAAGTCACTGCTTTCTGTATAATCTGCATGAGCTCATAGGATTTCAATAACGATTGGTATTAGTAACAAAAACATCCATATTAAAAACAATAAATAATCTGAGGATTTCCCTTACTTGGAAACGTCTTCCCGGATTTCCAAAAGATGGACTTTCATGGTGTGCCTGTTACAGATAGTACTGTATGTGTATCAGAAGGAGAAGCTAAGATAAGACAAAATGCACACAAACATGTGAACATACATACAAAAGCATGGTGTTCTCTTCCAGTAGGGTTTTTACAAAGCTTGGACCTTGGGTCTATGAGTAGCATGTAAGGCAAAGCGTCCAGTTTGCTAATGAGCAATGAAACAATGTAGCTAGAAATGCGATATGAAGGTATTTCTCTGGAACTGAACTCCTTCAGTCCTACATCGCAATACATCCCTTACAGGGCAAAGTCAGGAAAAGCGTCAGGATATTCATGCTGTTCCCAGAGCATAGCAGCGTCTGGTATCTTTTTGTAGCGAGCCAAATGATGTTATGCTTCATCACTCCATGGGAAGAAGACGGGGGGAAAAAAAATCATGTGAAAAGATTTGAGCATCAGCCTTTAAACTCCAGGAATTTTTTTTTTGGATGGGACTTGGTTGTATTTATTTTTCCCCTCATCTCAGTCCTTGGATGAACAACCCTGGATGAAAAAAAAATCGCAAGTTTTAAATATAGTGCCTCTGCTTAAGATCCACCAGTGGGGCAGCAGTGAAAATACGGAATGGCTGGCCGTACTTTTTGGAAGCCTGCAGTTGTAAAAGCCCCAGACGTGACAGCAATCTTGGCAGCTGTTTGCTCAGGGCGGTTTGAAGAATAGTGTTACAAGGTATGTAAACCTGTGGGGAGCGATGATTTCCTCTTTCCCACTACAGCACAATGCAAGTTATAAAAAATGTTTATCTTTGATAGAACATAGATTATTTAGCTTGCTATGCAAACTACCACATAATTTGCCACAGAAGTTATTGCCTCCTGGAGCTATATATACTGGCCGGATGTCGATGGGAAGATTCGTATTCATGACCAATACATCAGGAAAAGAGGATTTTTTTTAATTAATGTTTACTGGAAAGCTAGGAATAATCTTAGGATGTCTATGCGTTTCTATGGAAGCAAACAGCAACTGAACATGGGAATTTAAATAGTCATATTCTCTAAAGCCAACACCCCCCCCCCCCCCCCCCCCAGCCAAAACTGACAAGGGCTTCCAATTGGAAAGCCGACGTGGGAATGGAGACGAGCCACCAGCCCGGTTCCACGGAATTCCACATCCATTTCTCAAAGTAAAGTTTGTTTAAAGCCCCCAGATTTAATCTATAATTCAATTTATTGCGACAATTGCATCCTGTTTACTTTATATTACATACCGAGGGTCTTCTCGCCAGTTAGCATGGGAACCAAGATACTTATTATGGTTACCTCACTGATGTGCTATTAACGTTGTTTACATTACTGCAGTATAGCTATAGCTACAGATGTGTGG
>JAODJW010000117.1:29178572-29188818 GCA_026777045.1 Hyperopisus bebe | reverse complement strand
CTCTGGCTGACTGATTCGGCATTCAGACAGTTGCAAGAATATTTTTTTCTAGCATTATGTGATGTGCTCTGTTTGTTTTCTTACGTGCCTTGCATTGTTGATTTATGAATTGAAAAATATATACATATATAATTATATTATTAATTAAAATTGCGTTTGAGGCAGGTATGAATCTTGGCAAAAATATGAGAAAATTAGAACGTTTGCCTCCCCCGCAACAACTAACAGCCAAAAACAATTACTACATCATATCGCAAACGACGGTACAGAAGCTGCTTTTGTGAAGTGGAAACGTTATGCTGCATTCTGTCAGGCTGCCTCATTAGATCGCTCTGACACGTTAATGAACAGGTACGCGCATGTTGCCACATATTTGAATGACAATGACGCGGAAAATGTGGCGAGGTGCAAACGCATTTACATGATTTCATGACTCATTTGTGGTAATTTTATTACAAATTAGGCAGAGAGATGTGTTAGGATAAATAAACCCAAAATTTGGGAACATCTGTTTTATCTCATTTTAATGATTGCTTTTAATTATTTCAGTGCGTTTATTATGTGTGGGAAATAGAAGCACGCGATATTCAGAGGTTTTTCTCTGCAAACGCATTTCTCCGCAGGTTTTCAATAATTACCATTAATTTTTCTAAATGCACTTGTATTGTGGCACTCATGTCTCAGTTGCCGGATGATTTCCATGATTTTTCGTTTTGCACTTGTTTTTTTTCCTTGTAGCTGTACTCCATAGACTTCCACATCCTTCCTCAAGATTCCACAGGGAATTTTGGATATATAGTACTACTGGAGCTTCTACCGGTATATAAGAATTGTGCAAGAGTGGTTAAGTGATAGCCACAGGTGTGGTTAATCACAGATTCGCCTAGTGTGGGTTTTAGTAATGAATGTGACGCATTTTACATTTTATTCATTTAGCAGATGCTTTTACTCAAAGCAACGTTCTCGTCAGAGAGCAGGGTCACCCACTCACTGAAGCAATTTGGAGTTAGGGGCCAGACCACAGTATTTGAACTGGCAGCTTTCCAGTCATGGGCACTGGGCCAGACACCACCCTAAAATGTCACCGCAGACACCCCAACTTTCCCAGAGAAGCCAACAGGGCAGAGAGAAATATTACATCATGTGACAGGTAGAGGTAATTCCTGGTTTGAGGATTTGTAATGTCCTTTTGATCACAAATGAAAAATATCCATATGGATGACTGAATCATGCCTGACATGATCATTAAGTCTCCACAATAATAATGGAACTAATAACGATCAAGTTTGTATGGAGTATCTCAGCATTAATTTATTTTTATATTAGTATTTTTGGGTCTTTTCTGTCAGCTGTGTAAGCAGGAGTGAGCTCAATAGATGCCGCTAATCTGCAGGTCACACACACGTCCATCCATCCATCATCCATCTCCATTCTGCTCAGACTCCCAGGTAACAGAGGACGGGATGCTGGGACACCCTGGATGGTCACACAGTCACACACCACTAGCCTAACTGCAGAAGGGAACCAGAGAACATGGAGGAAACCCAAATGAGATCTGGAGAAATTGAAATCTCGGCACACACACACACACACACACACACACACACACACACACACACAGCGGAGGTGGGATTCGAACCCCCAACCCCAACGCTGTGAGGCAACTGCGCTAATCACCGTGAAGCCCGTGATAGAAAACCTTTCCGGTGAGATCTTGCTGCCGTTACAGCCGGTATATTTAACTGCTAGATGAGCCTGACCTTTTCTGACAAGTGTATTTGGGAATAGCTAGATGAAGGCAACAGAAATAATTCTCGGCGATGCCTCTCTCACCTTCAGCTGCATCTTCCCCATCTCTCTCACTCTCTCTCTCTCTCTCTCTCTCTATCTCTCTCTCTCTCTCTCTCGGCCAAAAGGATGGAGAACGGCAGCGCCGATGCTTATTTCGAAACACAGCTTCCAGATCATTCTCCCGATTTAAACCTGTGAACCTGTCCGATAACCAGCTCCGTGACTCAGAGTGAGAGAGAGAGAGAGAGAGAGAGAGACACCGTGAATAGAACCAGGACCGGTTCAGAGGCGGTAGAAGGCAAGGCTGTGGGGGTGAGAGGGGGCAATGACAGCTGGTGAGGGGCAAAGCCCTTCCCCCTCCGCGATTCACGCCTCAGGCTTCTCTCGCCACCCACTATCTGCCAGACGATCCTGGTTCGCACCATGTGCTGGCAAAAACACGCAAAGCTTGGCTTCCAGGCACCGGGAGGGCACCGCTACTGTACACCGGAGAATGCCTTCTGACGTTATTATTAAGGCCTCCCGTTTTTCTTAAGAGCCGCTGAACCTGCGTCTCATTGTTTCTCTACAGCTGTGGCCAGTCAGCTCAAAGTATCCGACTGTGTCCGAGTCATTTGCATGTTCTTCGTCTATTTACACGGGCAGTCTCATTTACCCCCCCCCCCACCCAAAACAGCGCCCTCTTCAGTTTAAGCAGCAACTCTAATTTTCCCTCTTCGCTGGCCTTCATCATCCCACGTATGTCCTTGGGAGTTAAGCTTAGAGCCGCGCTGCTAAGCGGATATTGCGGGGATGAATGCGTACATTCCCACATGGCTGTATATCTGTACTATCATCCCTGTTAAGTGTTGGCACAGGGTAATGAAGAAGGACAAGAAAAACTCAAAACAAGATTACGAAGCTGCTGTTGCATCCTCTCCTAACATTGATTTATTCTTATATTTAGCTGTTTTAGCGTCCCGGACAAACACATTCTGGCTCTGCCGCTCTTGTGACGCTATGTAAAATAACTAGATCTCATGAGAATGTGCTGTTTTTCAATTGCACATCCCGCTAATAAGACGACAATGTGGAGCTACTGTGCTGATTGCAATTTTCACAGTTAAGTTACATTCCTATCTGCTGGAATTGCAAAATACCCCCTTTGTGCACAAAAAAATGTTTCAAGGCAAAGAGAGGAAATTACAATTTTTTTCAGTCAGCATAACAAACAGCATGTATGTCGCTCAGTGCCTGAATAAAATTGTCTGGTATTGAGGAGTCTCAAATTCAAGGAGAGGGAAGCTCAGGAAATGTGCAAAAGCACAAAATTAAATTAAAAAAGGCAGCCCCCCCCAAAAGAAACAGTTTTCCCCATATGGGGGGTCAAGAGCCAATCTCAAGGCAGGGGGCACACCCTGGACGGGATGCCAGTCCATCCCAGGGCACACAGTGACACACTATGGACGTCTCAGAGATACAATTTCACCGAACAGCATGCCTTTGGACTACAGGAACCAACCGGCGCTATGCATGGAAATCAAGCCAATTTTCCACACAAAGAGTATGATTTCAATTCCTGTCAACTGTACCACACACTGCACCACCATGCCACTCAAAAGAAGAATTTTTCAAAATCATTCTTTTTAATAATACTTACCCGGCACATCATTCTGTTGATTTTTCTTGATGCTGAATGCTGAAAGGCAGAATTTCCTATTCATTTATCCTTTTAAAATATCCTAACCATGGCAATAATAATAAATTAGGAAAAAATCTGCTTTTCAAAGTACAAGTAGAGGTACAAGACTTAGAATTTTGTAGGGTCCTAATTTCCCTGTAGGATTCACTGTAAAAATTAACAGAGACTTTACCCCTCAGAGAATATGCAACAGTTTTGGTTTTGTCCTGCAGAAACATAGATAAATTCTGCATTCTAACTGAGTGAAGTAAACCCTTAATTGTATGGCTACATAGATAGATAAATGAAGAATTGTACAGAGATGTGTGGTTTTTCTGTTACTGAAAAAAATGCTCATTGTGGAAGAAACGCAAAACTTGATTTTTCCTGATTTTTCTCATGAGAGATTCTCCCAGGCATCTCACCTGGATATAAAATATAGATCTCTGCAGGGTCTTGGAGAAATCTTTCTTTCCGTTCCAGGAGTCTCTGGACATGGTTGAATCAAAGGATGAAAAGATCTCAATCACTTCTTGTTCTGACTTAAATCCATCATATCTCTGAGTCTGTTTAATTTTCTGAAATCTAATTTTTGAATGTCTTTTGATTTTTTTGATGCTACTTATTGTCCCAGTAGAATTTTTAGGAGACTTCAGACAGATAATAAAAATGTTCTAAGTAACAAATTAGATATCCAGCTTTTCTCCTGAGAAATAAGAAAGTAGCTTTGAGAAGTATGGATAACCTTGAAGGACTAGAGGAATGGCAGCATAATACCGTATGCTTTGTATATCATACGGATATTATTTATTCGTTTATTTAACACAAAAGGTACTTCTTCTCCTAGCACTGAAGTGACCCTTTTCAAATGGGTTCAGAAAAGACAGGAAATTTACTAGTGTGAGAATTTAGACAACAGTCTATATCGATCCAAGTTCTTCACAAGAAACCATGGTCATTTGGCCTTCTTTTTCAGATATTCCCATAAAACGGGATTTGAAACGCTGTCAAAGACAATAACAAGCAGATGCAATTCTCATGACCCGGAAGCATGCAATATACACTCAGAAACCAGTTTATTAGGTACCTGCATTAATAGGAACAGCCCCCTCCTCCAAACAGCAAATCATGTGGCCGCATTCAGGACACAGCCGGGGTCAAGAGGTCACTTCACATTAGGATGGTAGAGATGCACAATCCAAACGGTTTAAAATGTGGTTTGATTACTAGTGCCAGATGTTGTGATTCCAGAATCTCGGAAACAGCCTCCCTTCTGCGATTTTTACACACTACGGTGTGTAGAGTTTATGGACAACTGTGCAATAACCAAAAAAAAAAAAACTGTTGGCAGTTCTGTGGACAAAAACACCTTGTTAATGAGAGAGGTAAGAGGAGAATGGACAGACTCATCACAGCTAACAGGAAAGTCACAAGGGCAAATATATCCGCTTGGTACAATGGTGTGCAGAGAGGTCGCTCCGAAAGCACCACCCATCTACCCTTGAAGCAGTTCTAGAGGTAAAAGGGGGCACTAGCTAGGTGTACTGTACATACTGCGCCCCAAATCTCAGAAGAATGGGAGAAACCGGGAATGTTTACTGATATCGATGAGTTCCTACAAGAGGTGACAGGGGTTTGAGCTTCTATATAGAGCAGCTGTCGAGGAAGAGCACATAAACCTCTGAGTACTTGTCGTCGGTTAGAAACCAGCTCTACATTGCGGCACTGAGAGAGCGTTGCTTTGGTCAGTTGCCGAGCGCAGTGGTTCAGGCGCCTACTGAGCGCAGCCACCTACTCCTTGACTACAGCACGGCTGCAGCAGAGAGCTCAGGAATCCTTCCATTGCTCGAACATCGCGCCAAACCATGGGCTGAGGACGGATGCTCCCCCTTCCCAGACCGTGGCTGCCTCCACTGCTAGCGCTGCTTTGTCTGCCAAAATGCAGCGACTACGTACCGTGGGAGTCGTTAGAGGTGCAACTGGAGACGGTGGTGCATCTGGGTCTCACGGTAAAGGGAAAGGCTGCGATGGCCCACCTTCGGTGCATAGTCAAACTGCGGTCTTGCAGATGGCACTGCGGCAAAGATTTGGGCAGCAGCGACCAGCCCAGCCCTTCTGGCAAGTCCTAGCAAGCCAGCACTGCTGAAACAGGGAGAAGTTAAAGGTCCTGTTCGCTGAGCTATGTTCCTTGGCTTAGGAGAGCTGCCCCAGCTATCCGTAGACCGTCCAAGAAAGATGTAGCTGTTCAAGCCTTCTTGGAGCATCTCACACTCGAGTGATTGCATCAGAGTGTCAACTGGCTGGCTGCATCAGCCGTGGAGAGATAATATTCTCCTCTGACGAAAATGGCAACTACACATTCAGTGCAGCTGAGTAACAGAGCATGGATTAGGACAGTGGTGGCAGGGAAACTCCATGAGATCAGCCGGGCGAAGCTAGAGAGGGGTCAGGAAACAGAGCTCAAGCTGGCATTGCTGTGGTCCGGGTTCCTCCAGGAATCGAGGCCTGAGTGCCTGACTGGTGTTGCTCGTAGGCTTATGTTCCTAATGAAACAGAATGTCTTTTTGCCCGTTGTACCCACAGTGTGAGGAGGAGCCAGTCTGTGGTCAAGTGCTGTGGCACTGCTGCTACCCTTAGGCCTACAGAAAAGGGTGGTATGGGGTGTCCATGTGCTTGTGCCAGTGGGTCACTTCTGTGTCACCCCCCCCCACCACTTGTGCCAGTGGTTCAGTTGAGCAGGATGTTGGGATATCAAGCTCTACACACTGTTGTGATGCCCACATCACCCATAAGGCTCCTGGCTCATGATCCCTATGGCTTTCTCCAGTCACTTCGAAAGACTCAAACAACCCCACTGTACCCACAGAGCGACGGGTTGGTGGAGCAGTTCAACCGGACACTCACCACGCAGTTGGCCACCCTCCCTGCCCGGCACCAGCGGGACCAGGACCGCCATCTGCCGCTAATGCTCTGGGCGTGCCGCTCCACCAGGCAGGAGTCCACCAGGTTCACGACGGCCACGCTCATGTTCGGGCGGGAACTGTGCCACCCCCGGTGGACCTGGCATTTGGGGCAGCACCAGAGCCAGACATCAGTGGTGAACCCGGACCAAAGTACCTGCGGGAGCTGCTGCAACGTCTGGAGGCAGCCCACGTCCTCGCTGGGGAGCACCTTGGCAGAACTAGGTCTCATCTGATCAGGCCTATGACACACTTTGCCCCCTCTTCAGAACACAGCTTCCGTCCAAAACTTATGAACTGTTGGGTGTGGACACGCATTGGGGTGGATGAGCCGTCGGAGGTCATTTACTGAGTCTGCCCTGGGCCGGGGTGGAGCACGGGATTTTGCACAGGAAACATTTACCACCATATAACCCGATGAGCTAATAGTCAGCACCACAGTATCCCAAGGAGACAATAGTTCCCACATTTCTGCCAGGGACATACCACCCGAGCAGCAGCATGAATTTGAAGTGGGCTCGGAACCGGAATGTTGGGGCTGTCAGGTGGTCTGTGGGTCACCAGGGGAGTCAGTGTTAGGAGGGAGGGCTGTGTAGCGTCTGCTGATGGCTGCAGTTCAGGATGGTCACGTCAGCCTTGGCGCTGTATTTAATTTGCGTATCAAGTTCGCGTCTGGCGAAGTTTGTTATTTATTGTCTGTTTTTATATGTTTTGTCTCGTTCCCCTAATTTAGTAGTTAAGTAGTCCGAGTCGATTCATAGCTAGTTCGATTTCCCTTTGTGTTTTTAACGCGTTCTTTGTGCTGAGTGTGTCACCATCGATAGCCGCATTTATACCCCGGTGTGTATCTGCCTCATTGCCTTGTACTTGGAACTGTTACTACACAATGGTAATACAACTGAAAACTCTCCATGCATTCAGTCTCAGTCTCTGGCTTTATCCACTTGGCATCACAGTACATTCTAGAAAGATGTCGAAAGGTTCAGATCAAATAAATATATTCTGCATATAACCTGAAGGTAACTTTTACAAGAAATCACAATATCCAGCACCTGACCTGGATAAGCAGATATAAGACTAATGGATGCAAAATGCCCAACAATTCCAAAATGGTGAAAGCCCCTATGTAAGCAACCAAGCAGTGAATTAAACTTCAAGTATATGTTTATTTACTATTTTGCGAAAGTTGGCGAAAAGTTTTGCAGAAACCCGTAATTAAGAAAAGGGAAAGGAGCAGATCTCAGAAAGGTAGTCATCTTCAGGCTAAGCTCCCCTCAAAGAGGTGTTCCTCTGTTTCCGCGGTGACCCTGCTCTTCCCTCAGCAAATAATTGGCTCCTCAGCCTCGTACCCTTCAGCGGAAATGTTAGCAAGGCCAGTCCAAGGACAGCACAAGCCCCTGAATGAGGTCGCAGCGGAGTGTTCCGAGTGGCAGCCCAATGCACTCCTACGGCCCTGTTTATGAGGCAGCACTGTGCTCCTATTATCTCTCCATAAAAAATGCAGTTTGTATTGAAAAGCATGAGGAAGGTTTACTTTTAACTTTTCAGAATTCTTGGATGCCGGGAGTTAATGCAGCGAATAAATTATTTAATAAAGTATTTAATGGGTTTTACGTGTCCGGTATTACAAAAGTATGAAATGCATTTTCTATATCACAAGTCAATATTAAGCACCAAACCATATGCAAAAACCCAAAATGATTTCTGAGGCTGTGCTGGAATTCATATAGTCAAATTCCACAGAAAAATTCAACAGAATTATGGTATTTATTTTTATAAGAAACACACGATAAATTATGTGTGAAATATTTTTGAAAAAAATTGGCAAGAAAATATCAATAAATGTCATGCCTTTGTGAAAGAAATATGTTAAAAAAATTCATTTAAAGTGTTTTTTTTAAAGCATTGGTAATGTAGTTGAAAAAAACCTTAAATGAAAAAGAAATTCCGTACCGTATATTACAGTAGTTTATTTTATTATGTATTTAATTACTCTAATGTTAAAACTGATTATTGGCCTTAGGCGGGACAACGTTGAAACGTTTAGAAAGTGAAAGCAAAAAAAAAGGCAGTTCTTGGTAGAACAACTTCTCTGAATCCACAGAGAGACGCGCACGGGGAAAAACAGCATCGTTATTCTACCGTAAGCGCATTACCGCGACAAGAGAACCGCGTCAGGCATCAAAACTGTACGCTCCGTACTCTAAGGGCTGGAGAAACATATGTTACTGTCACACAGGACAGAGTCACAACATATTCACTGTAACTCCACAGCTGGCCTTTCTTCCTGGGACCCATCAGAGAGATGCAGACAGAGAAAGGCTTTATCACGCTGCCTTAGATTCGGGCGCCTTGACGTCTGAAGGATCTGCAGGAGAAACAGGGAAGGCACTTACATCAGCTCAATTACTAATATGCCAGCTATCGTTGTTTCAATCACTTAAAAATTATTTTGAAAGATGGATTTACAAAAAAAAAAAAATGAATGAGGGAGTCAATTAAAATCATATAAATAGTTAAGCATTGTAATTACTGTCACTGACGTCGCAATGCGATGTACTTAGTGAGCGAAAGGCATAAATATGAACGGCTGTAGCGCTGCACATAAATGTGATTTTTAATTGTTTCGTTTTTTTTTCCCCCTTTTAGGGAGACTGTAGGGGAAGGATTGTCCACCAGCGCCCTCTTCTGGCCATGGTCGTTAGGGCAACCTGCTGGTTAACGGCGGTATTATAGACGGACACAGCGATCACGCCTCTCACCGAAGAGAAACCCACATATCTTTCATCAAATGTTACTCATAGTAAAGAATCAATGGGAAATACAATCAGACAGCATGAATAACCTTTTTTTTGTTCTTACGTCTTTGTGGGATGCATAAATAACTAAACCCACCTTTATAATTACTTTATATATATTATAGATAGTTGTGGATTTTAAATCCCAAAAGTGGTCTTACTGTATGAATGGCTTTAATATGTTATGGCTCAAAAGAGAGGGAACGTAATTATTTAATGTAATTCAAGGAATTTAAGTTTTTATTTGCATACCGTCCAGGATAAGACTATGGCATTGTTTGCGTTTTGTAGTGTTCCCTAAATATAAAGGGCGCCATGTAATGTAATGTACTGCATGTGACTTTACTGCTGTATTTTAATAATGCTAGATATTTGAACTTTGCGTTTTATTTATCAACTAAAACTGCTATATTTGCACAACAGATGTGACTTTTTGGCATTGATCAGTTAGGGTCTCGTTTGCGTGGTTTATTTCTGCAAACGTGAAAGAGTAACATTATACAAATATTTGGGTCTTACATCATAGACAGACAGACAGACAGACAGACAGATAGCTAGATAGATAGATAGATAGATAGATAGATAGATAGATAGATAGATAGATAGATAGATAGATGAAATGTATTTAACATTTGAAAATCAATAAAGTTGTCTAAAGTTTATTTTTATTTTTAAGATCCAACCATCATCCATCCATTTACTATACCTGCTTGTCCTATGTGGGGTCGCAGAGGTCCAGAGACCATCTGTGTCTTATTCATCTGTTGCATTAATTACAGCCATTATATTATATCCTGTATGGAATTCCAACAAAAACACCTATTCAGTACGCAGTCGGGGATCTTTGCTTTTGCTGCATTCTCTGTTTTTGTGTTTTGACTGAACTGCAGCATAATCGAGGTGCAGTGACACTACTCTTACCGGGGGTACAGACACAGAAACCCCCCTTTTCAGGTAAGAGTACAGACACAGAAACCCCCCTTTTCAGGTAAGAGTACAGACACAGAAACCCCCCTTTTCAGGTAAGAGTACAGACA
>JAODJW010000117.1:29163913-29178472 GCA_026777045.1 Hyperopisus bebe | reverse complement strand
CCCCTTTTTAGGTAGGGGTACAGACACAGAAACCCCCCTTTTCAGGTTAGAGTACAGACACAGAGACCCCCCTTTTCAGGTAAGAGTACAGACACAGAGACCCCCCTTTTCAGGTAAGAGCACAGACACAGAGACCCCCCTTTTCAGGTAAGAGTGCGCATGACGCCTCAGGTTGGTGGGTTTTCCCGTTTCTATGCTCAGATGACGCATGAGAGCAGAGAACTTGGATGTCACTGGCAAGCTGGTTCGTCGCTAGAAATTTTGGGCCCCATCACAGTGTATCATACTGGGCCCCCGACCCAGACCAATCCAATTAAGTTGGGCCTGTCACTCGGGGGCCCTGGGAATCATCCTGATTGTACGACATCCCTGCAAGGAGTTTCCACCTCTCAGCATGCCGTCAAGGTGGTACCTCCAACCAGCTTCCTAACCCTACTGATGCTATCTGCTTCACATGCTGTCTGTCTGCCAGCCCGCTGATGTTCTCCACCAGCTCAGAAGTCCTAAGTGGCATGTAGCTGATCAGAAGAGCAACTGTTACAATGTAGAGTATCACACATCACCCCCAGGAAGCTGCAGGGGAAATTACTGGCTCCATTCCAAATTATGATGGTAATTCGGAGATATTATGTAATTAGAATTAATACAGTTACCATTCAATGCAATATCATCATACAGACATGCAAAGATTTCCTTTAATGATAAGATTGTCATCTACCATCTTTATTTGCCTCAAACTTTTACTGCATTATAACATTTGTATTTTATCTGTAGCACTTTCTTTGGAGTTAAACCTGTTTCAACTCATACAATCACCAGTCAGGTATACTGCATTCTTTCATTATATGGGAATTTGTATCTGAAGCACCAGAAAGAAAGAGATAAATGCACTTGTTGCACTAGTGGCCTGAAATGTAATGTGGCATCAAACACTTCTACAGTTATAAAGTGTTTTCAAGGTGATCTGAACAGGTTCATCAAATGCTCTCACTCATAAAAGTGAGAAAGAGGAACGGAAAATTAAAGGAGACAAGGTTGGTACCAAACTGTAGCCTAATGCACAATGTCCAGTCCAGACCTTAAAAGTGAGAGGCTTTACACTGAGCAATAAACTTGATATAACAAAGAGAGAGGAAGCATCTGAGAAAAGCTTGTTTAAATTATATTATAGGAAAGATTCAATGTTGGAGACTAAACTATTTTTGGTACTGACAACACCTGCATGCTCTTCTGATTCTCCTCCTCCATCTGAGTAAAGGTCTCCATCCTGTGCTGGGAGTCTGAAAGCTTGATCTTTGGTGGTGTGAATGGAGACATTCCAGCCCCACTGGGTGTGTCAGAAGTCACATGACCTGGAATCTGTACTCTGCTGATCCAGAACATGAAATACAAACATTACAGGGTTTGTTTTTGAAAATGATTGTGGCTTAAGGTCAAGGGGGGGGCAACATTTTAAATGACTTCTGTGTTAAATAATGTATGTGTAGATGCCTCTCTGCCTCAACAGGAACAGAAAATTCTATCAAGTGGTCTGAGGTACTCAGAACAGTCTGATCAACTGTTCCTGATTCCAGGAAAGAGTCACAGGGCCCAATCCAAACACCCCCCCACCCCTGCTTGGGGGCGTGGACAGTAACACTGCAGCAGATGTCAGGTGAGAGTCTGACCTACTTCCTAGATCCCAGTCGTGATGTGCTGATGTCCAGCAGGTCTGTAATCCTGACAAACACTAATACCTCTTTAAGTATATTAATACTCGTAGAAATAGCTAAATATTAGTTATCTGGGAGATGCTTTGCTGTCGCAGCTCCAAACATACAGTATGCAGCGCGCAAAGCCCATGCCGGTGTGAGGAAACTCAGGGGGAGTTTTGGTTGGCCCTCAGCTTCTCCTTCCATCTACTCCAGCTGCAAGCCCCGAGACACTCGCCCGAGGCTCTGTTTAGACCTCAAGAGCCGCAATTACAGTAAAAACAGGCCTTTTCGGTGACAGTCCGTGTACGTCTCAGCCGGAAAGCTCTCCGTCATCATTTTTGTAGAGGCTGGTGATGCCGTATTCTGAGACGCTCGTATTCTGAGACGCCCATGGCAAATTATCTGAGGCATCAAGCCAAGAGGAGCCCATCAAGCAAACATAAGTCAGTTCTTGGGACCACCATCAAGACACTCAATGTATCCATTCTTTTGGTCCATTATTATACTCAAAATATTCTGACCATGAGTCAGCTTTAATCCTTTTCATAAAGCACATACTGATTTGTTTAATTATTTCAGCTTTTTTATGTATCACTGTGCATGCATTCAGGGCAAATTGGAGACACAAATTCACCCTAAACTTCAAGTCAACCAGACTTGTGGGCAAAGCAGGTGTGAACTTCACACACAAAGAGCCCTGGGAACAGATCCTGCCCTCCTGGGTGACTGAAGCCACAGTGCTATGAACTGGGCCACTGCGACACACAGACCAGTTCAGTTTGTCTGCCTTTGTCCAGAACGTAACCTACTAGTCAGAAGTTTGGACTCTTTTCTTACCCACGATGCATTCAGTCATACAAATGAATTACTCTGTAAAACTTGCAAAATGTAGGGAGAGCCATCATCTCCAATAAAGGCACATTTCATTATTTTTTTCTCCTTTTTTCAGTCTTATTTACCTTTGACCACGTTGGATGGAGCACATCTGACACATGGATCAGCCCCACGTAACCTAAGCCTGCGGGTTTCTTGATGTTAAACAGCTTTTATGAGCCAGCGGGAAGCCCGACCTGAGAGGACGTGGATGGGTTACGGCCGCCAAAGACACCCGATCCTGCGGATCTGAGCCGTAACACCTTGGCGGGTCCAGACCCAGCCTACTCGGGTCACGGTGATGTAATGCCCCTGGCTGTCTCTCCGCCAACTGACTGTCATCGGCCTTCAGTCTCCATGTCAACAGCATTTTTTTTTTTTTTTTTACATTTCATTCGCTTAACAGACGCTCGCAACCAGAACAACGCAAAGCTGCCAATTGGGGACGCTCCAGCACATAACTGAAAGAATGTTAGTGGAATGCTGGTAGAGGTCACACGCGTGGACATAACATGTTAATTACTAAGGATAAAAGCCTCTGTGTGTTACATGATTAAGGGAGGGTCTGAAGAACTGCTCCGAACAACTACTTTGCCAGCAGGACCACAGAATAGCCACAAACTACAAATTAACTTCAAGGATGAAAATTCCCTTTATTTAGATGTCAGAGCTGAACTTGTCCAGACCTGCAGGAACAGACTGAGTATTGGTCTGGGCCTTTTTGTTTTTAAGTACGCCATTTGTATTGGGCTGGGTACTCTGGTAACATATGTAACGAAATTGTTACAAATACGTACAATCTTGGCGGCTGAATGTAACGCTAAAATAACACAGTAAGACGAAAGAAAATGTATTTGCGTTTGTCTTGTCTATCCTTTGTCTCGTCCAACAAAGACAAACAATCTGTTTATTCTGCTCATCTTTGAGCTGGTTGAGTTTAGGCGCCAATTTTCATGCCCGATCTAAACTCTTTTATTTTGATCTGGACTTGCGGTGAATTCCTATGAGTTTAACGTTAGGGTTATTTATCGCTTTCTTTGCTGGAAGCTTTTTTAAAATTATTTCCCCCTTGGATTCTATCAACAATATCATTTAACGACAGAAAGGGGGGTTGCGGACGCGGTGGGTCAAAGACAGGGATGTGGGCAGAGGCGACTGGTAGGCCCCGCGTGTGGGTTGGTCCGCCGGCAGACTGCATGACGGCTGCGTATCAGCGGCTCTCTAATTATGATTTAAAGCAGGCACCAAAAATATTTCCATCTGCATAGAATCTGGCTGTTTTCACACTGGCTGTCAGCAGAAAAATGGAGTCATTACTCACTGGTAAAATAAATGGGTGAAACGAGACTTCAGGAGATGCCGGCGAACCAAGCGAAAAATTTGTATTCATACATGCACATCTCTCACCTGGGGGGGGGGGCACTAAGGATTTTTGCTTCAAGAGCGCTGACATGGTGGGATGGTGTCCGGGGGGTCTGAGACTGACACAAGCTTGGGTCACAAAAGGAAATTCCTACAAGTCAATTGTGAAGACCAGAGACTGATGCATTAATCTTAGCCTACACTGATGATTGGAAAATCTCAGATGGTTCCGATTGAATCCATATTATTATTATTATTATTATTATTATTATTATTATTATTATTATTATTATTATTATTATTATTGTTGTTGTTGTTATTACTATTGTTGTTGTTGTTGTTATTACTATTGTTGTTGTTGTTTTGTTTTTGTTGTTGTTGTCAGACAGCCCCCCCCTCTCCTGTGTTTTTGCACTGGATAAGTGGCTGGAAGATGGATGGTTTGATCATTATTCTCTAAGAATAAGTCGCTCAGACAGAAGTGGCGCTCAGGGGCCCCGCTGGGACGCCGCTACGCCCATCCAGTAAATGCGTCACACCTGGCCGTCAAGCCGACGCTGTCGATCGTGTTGTGACTAATCCCAGCTCTCACCCCCTTTGGCGATGGGCCGCTGGACGTGTTCGGGCTATTTGTTGTCAGGGGGACAGGGTTGGGTGGGGGAGGTGGTGGGGGTCGATCACAGCCGGCTTCTGGTCTCCTGACAAGACGGCGAAGGGCGCGCAGGGCAGCGGTACGAGCATTTGTGGTTTGGCGCATATACAGTAAGTGTTTTATGGGGACGCCAACAGTTTATGACATGTTAAAAATCCCCCACCCCCAGCTCTGGCCAGTTATAACATTTATGGAGATACAGAATCCTCCCCCACCCCCCTCATACACATCTAGTTAGACAGCAGTAGGGACAGATGTAACCACCTGAGGCCCATTTCACGAAGCAGGATTTCTTGCTTAGCCGGATAACTTGTTGGATTTAAGGTAGTATGGGCTGAAGGGACTTTCTCTTCTTTCACTTACATTTAAAGCAGACTACCTTAAATCTAACAAGTTATCCAGCTAAGCAAGAAATCCCTTGGTGTTGATAAGCAGTTCAAATACATGTGGGTAAATGGTAGTGATGGAAAGTTCAGGTGCAGAATGTTCAACCAACAAAGTGAATAAAAAGTGCACAGTCATAGAGTACTGGTTTGTTGAACCAAAACCTTGGTACTTTCTGGACCTGTATTTTCTCCCTCTGGTGAGTGGATGGATGGACAGGTGGGGTAATTAATAGTTTTACAGCTTCTTCATGTCAGATGGTCCAGTTTGCTTCTCCAAACCTAAAGGGAAGTGCATTTGGATGTCACTCTTACGCCTTTCTGTCCCTTATTTCTGAGTTTGACTCTATCCAGCCTATGCTTCACCACGGCGCTCTTTCATTCTCCTGAAACCCACCAGAATCCTGTAGCTCAGTGCCGGCACTTACATCACAAAGCCCACTGCCTTAGTACCACTCATAAATGATTTGCTCTGATAATAACCCACACATCCCCAGCCTTTAAAAGCTAAACCTTTCCCCGTTTGAGGTGTCTGCCATGGTACAGCTAATGAAAATTAACACCCCGTGAAGCCAAGTAGAAATCTGGTGACTGCAACGTAAGCCAGTTTTCACAGATCAGGCACAGGGGGCAAAGAAGTTTAAATATGAGCGTTTGAAGCGGATGGTAATGACGACAAGGTTATAAAAGGGTTACAGCCTCGGAAACAGGACTTTTGCTTGGATAATTGGAAGATGCATGCGTTTACATTTAGCACGCAACAGGGGGTGGTTCCTGGCGCAGATTAACACAGATAGTACCTCAGACGTTCAGTATAGCAGTACACCTTAGAATAAATACAACATATAAATATCTACAATGCCAGAAACCAGCTTCCTTTTGTATGCACTGGCATCCACAAGCATTGTTACATTTCGGTGAAACATCTGACTGCTGAAATCACAAAGCAAGATAATTTTCCAAAAAAAATAATTTAGGGGCAAAAAAAACAACTGTACTAAATGGATTCTGCAATGAGACCGAGTCACGCCACTGCGGACTTCACAGCAGAATATACGTTTTATACCAGCCGTGTTATTTTTTGTCAACTCTTCTGTTCCCCCATCAAAGGGCAAAAAATAGGTTGTGTAATACGTTTCCTAGATCCTCTTTAAATTAATTTAATTTAGTTCGTTTTTGCATGAAAGATTTATGTGATTTGTATGCATCCTCCACAGGAATTGCACAGAAAGTCACCCATGATGAAAATAAAAATAAAAACGAAAGAACGACGGAAATGTGTCGGCTACATACTATTACCGCTACGCTCCGATAGCTCCAGCCTCAGCGCCGACCAGAAAAACAGGCTTCTCCTCAGCCTATTGACCAAAGCAATAACCCATTTTGTATGGAGCATTAAAGTCATTTTCCACATGCTATCTCAGCATGACCCATTGTTCAGACGGCCTCCCACTGACAAAGTCAAACCTTTGCTCCACACTAAACTGCGACGCGCTTTACACCGGTTAAGCAATAAACCGAAGAAGTGACTCTTTTTTTTTTTTCCTTATCTTTTATCCTTTATGCCTCGTTCTTTCCAGAATCAGAGACTTTGTGATGATTACAGCCACTCAAAGGGGCAATTTAAAGACTTTCAAAAAGGCTCGGTCTGAAAATTAAATGCGTTACGTGAGCGAGCAGCTCAGAGTGTGATGGGCCAGGCGATTAGAGGAAGCGCTGGGTCTTCCTCCTAAACGTCACGAGTACTGGCGCTGCCCTGGCAAGTCCTGGTTCCTGTGGCAGTAAGGTCTGGCTTCACCATGACGCCCAGCAGTCAAACAAGCTTCATCTAGGCCCAGCGCCTTTGACTTGACCCTGATAACGGCGAGTGATGTTTGACCCCAAAGACCTGAAAGATGATTCATACCGACAAACCTGGGGCTGTCAGGGGGAAGGTCAGGGGGACACAGAATCCAGTCAGAGGACGGGGGTGGTGGTGGGTCATGGGTACGTTATTCAGAATTAAGGTAACAGCACCATCTAACATAATCCCAGGACGCTACAGCTGTCAGACACTTCAGAGAATACAGTTCAGGTTTTGATCACACCTGCAAACATCATCATCATCATCATCATCCCGTTCACCTGGTCCAAACCCAGACGGCTTCATCCCGGCCTCCCACATTCCCAGCGCTCGTCTTCTGGTGAGGAATTAACACGCGCTGCGAGTAAGTGCACACTCTCCAGAGGCGTGCTGTTGCGACACACGCGCGCGTAAGCATCCTGGCAACACGCTGGGTATGAAAATGAAACGTCCCCGGCCCCTATTTTCACCTGTCCCCACCCCCCCGGCGTCCCGCATCCACCCCATTATTTACCACACTCTCCCTATAATAAGCCTTTGAGCTGCCATCTATTTTCCAAAACCTAGCCGCTCAAGGTGTGCTCACCATGGAATTAAAACGTTATTGGGACAGTCTTCATTATCATTTAATAAACCAGTGTTAATTTGTTTTTTTTTTTTTTGCAGGCAATTACAAAGGGTATCACTCAGAGTATTACCCTCCTAATTATTATTTTATCAAACATATTTTGTAGGACAATAAGGATACAGGGCCCTAAAAACAAGGAGCAATTAGAATAAAAAATACCAGAAATACGTAACCGGACTGATAATTCAGTAATAAAAGCCTAGATCAAATTTTGAAGCATCTTATAATTAAAGTAAATTGGATATTGATCAATACTCTGGTGAATGTGTTCTACGGACAGAAACTCTCGTCACAATAAAATGAGAAGATGGAATGGAACTTGTTAGCAACTGTTACCATCATCGCCATCTTCGATCGGCAGATTAATATTTGAAAATGTACTTAACTGGATGGATAAGGTTTGAGTGCATTACTGATAAACCCCCATCCATCCCCAGTATCTCTTTTGGAAAAGCTAAGGGAGCAGCCAGCTCTCCGGGCAGAAACGCACAAAGGCGTGTGTTTTTCAGGACGGCGGTCTTCCCTTTTCAGCATCGACAGGGGTAAAGATAACACGGGGAGAAAGAAATCAAAACCCGGAGACTGAAAAAAGCTAAAAAGAAACGCAGAGCGGGAAACATAAAATTTGGGGGATTTAGTTGTGTGCCCCTAGTGAACAGGGGGATCTGCGATGACAGCAAGCGCACGGCGATGCAGAGGACGCCCTGCCAGTGTCTGCTCTGCCCTGACACAGACCCGCTCACGCCCCACTCTCAAAACTCCTGCGTCTCCAAACTCGCAACACATTTCTCATCTCACCCCTTTGCTTGATGAGGCTCCTTTGTAGTTCTGCCGCTCCAGAAAAGTGCTCATTATTTCACAGACTGGTGAGCCATATATAATAACTTTGTCTCGGAAATATAATTACAGGAAAACAAACAGGATCAAGGGCATTCGCTTGGAGTCTTTGTGAACCGGCTCTTTTTTTTTTTTACATTTCCATTAATCAGCCGGGTCACGGCTCCTGTTAAGGTGATAATAAAACTCCAACGTGAACTTTTACGTTTCTCTCTCTCCCTCTCTCTCTCTCTCTCTCTCTCTCTCCCTCCCCACTACTGCCCTCGTTCATGAGGCAAATCCAAATACAGCCCGCTTCCCGAAGAAGACGAGTGTTAATCGCGGGTTTGGAGGTCACAGGGGTGTCGGAGCGCATCATTCAGGAAACTGAGCGACTATATTAATAAATCTGACGAGGAAAACACGGTTATGGATTCTTACACAGAAAAGAAAAAGGCATTAAAACATGAGGTAAAATGAAAACTGTTGTAGCAGATTTAGAAATTCAGCAACATCTAGAGCACCCAAGAGTGTGAAATCGCCTTGCCCTTCCTCGGCCTGCTCGGTTTGTCCTATTTACCCATGACAAGGTAATGAATCTGATCAGGGCTGGCTGGACGCTATTAGCTGGGGTGTGCAAGTGTGTGCAACCATAGCAACTTAGTGACACAAACAAATATTGTAGTTATGTGTGTGTTTGTTATGTGTTGTGTGTTGTGTTGTATTGCAGTGTCATGTATAGTGCTTTATGTTAATTGTTGTAAATTGTGTGCGTGTGTGTGGTGTTGGAGTATTCGGGGTGACCGGACTGTGGGCAGTCGATTTGTGTTTCCGGTGCTTGTCGAGTGCCTCTGTTAGTCCCTTTAAGGACTTAATAAAAGAGCAGGAGTCATTTACATGGATCGCAAGAATGCTGGGATATGCAAATTACACAGGAACCATCTCACTGGTGCCGCGATATATAACAACAACAACAATAATAGTAATAGAATGGTTCCTTCAGATATTTTGATAAGAAAAGAAGCAGGTGATCTAAATGTAGCTGTGTGAATTGACACCTGAGTAATTTAAAAACCAACATGACCCCTTCCCAGGATTAGGTTGCCAGATTAAGAATGGGACTGATAAAATGATAAAAAATAAGATAAATGATTTCCAAACAGCCTTTGTAACATCACATGCGCTTGGGCAAAGCTGCCATTGGAAAAAAAAACATCCTTTTGTACAAAATCCTGCGTAGCACTGATGTCATGAGGCAACCAGGGATTCATCAGAATGGTTAACAGTCAAGTTTGAGGTGGTTCTATCAGTGACCCAGATATTACTTCCTCCAGAGACAAACCTCCAAGATAAAATTACCAGATGCTGCATTTCTATATTAAACATTATTTTAAAGCATTAGGATTTCTCTGGGCCAAAGGCTTTGTGGGAAGGGGCACACTTCTCTTATCTTAGGAAAATATATTATTTCAAAATATCCATCCACACATTTGCCATTTTATTTACCTCCGACATGGGAAAAATTCATACAAAAATTTACCTGGTAACAGAAATGTTTAAATATGTTTCTTTTTCTAGGTTTGGGAAGGAAGAGCATTCTACCCTGTGGAGCACCAACTCGCACAAACACATCTAGGACATTTATGGGCGATTCCTGAACTCCAGTCGCCGTGGCGACAGTCTGAGCTCCCTGCCCCTGAGTATTATGCTGAGATGGCTTTGGACGAAGAACTAAAAGAAAAGGAATCATTTGATGGGTGGGTATCACACTCACCTTCCGGCGGTGACATCGTCATCCTCACCATGTAGGTCTCTCTCTCAAGCTCTCTAGCTGGCTTGAGTAAGTTGAAAATGGCGGCACGTAAATTCTCTATTCTCTGCTTTGCCCAGCTCATGGCGTGAGTTTAATCTGCGGGCTCCTTCAGCGGTCTTCAGGAAGTGCTTCTGCGCTCCCCGCGCTGGTGTGAGCTCCCGTTAAGAAGGCGGCATGAAGAAAACAAACGGGCGAGCGGCGGATGATCTAATCCGCGGCCGTATTCACAGGATGTGGGGCGAGGAACCCAAGCCTGGAGGGTCGATCGATACAGCACTGGTGAAGAAGTGCTGTCTGCTATTTATTTCCTATTGATCTGATGGTCTGCAAGGAGTGCTTAGGTAGGTAAAGGGAGACGGTAAGCCACGTCTGGGGTCCTTTTAGGCCACCGTGGGGGCTGGTGGGAGGCTTATAACGACCACACCCGACAGGCCCCACATACTCTAACGTGATTAAGTGAATGTCCCACAAGAACATTCCTGAGTGTGGAACACACAGGCAAGCAAACAGGCAACCAAACGAACTACTCTGTAGCAATGTGGCAAAACAGCAGCGAGTGGAACAGACTCCGGCATCTGTAGTTAATGAGAGAGGAATCTTTCTGTAGTGTGTCCCTAAACAAGGCATTTAAGCACAAACAACCAGCAAAGCCCTCAGTGCTGACAGGTAAAAACCTCTTAAAACAGGAGCACTCTGTTCACCTCTGCGCTTGTATTGAAGAAATTCAAAATTACATTCAATTAACATAATTAACAGAAAATACGAAGTAAACAGAAAGATTTTTGGATGCACACAAGATCACGCAAGGAGAATAGCGCTGAATACTGGATTGTGCAGTTTGACGGTATGTCAGCTGTACATTTGCGGACATGCTAACTGGTGTTTAATGTATCGTTTAATATCATGGACAGCTTTGAGTCAGCTTGAACCAAGAACCATCGATAGGGGCTAACTGAAAATATGTCATAAACATAACTGTCTCACAATATATTAATCTACTAAAAAGAAAAAGTGGAATTAATCATTCAAAGTCTTTCAAGAGGTACAACTGTCCAAATAATAGGATGACAATAGGAATAATAGTAAGAAAACTGGGGATGTACGAAAAAGCATCACGTACATCGGTACGCTGCTTACCGAAATCCGTTCACATCATATACTGGAGCCGCGTGGCGCATTTGGGCCTTCTTCCATTTTTTAGGGAAAAAAATGTTCCTGCTGATTAATTTCCTTAATGTCTTTTATAGGGCACTTTAAATGTCAATGCAATGGTAGATTTAGTGCCAAACTGTAATTCCATTACGCAGGAGTCATTAATTGTTTATCGAGCAAAAGGGATTCTGTCAGGGTTTAGCCCGTTCCTCTTGCGGTCTTCCAGGTGCCAAACAAGGCCCATCACCAGCCGTCTAAATCGATAACAAAGCACATCCATTCAATGCTGATAATTATTTTATACGATATGCACTCTTTTTGGGAAGATGGTGGGAAGAAGAAGAGAAACGTCTGTGGATATCAGGTTTGGCCAAAGAGTGCACGCTTGAAGATTAACACTGTGACTTTGGGAAATGTCAGCCAGGCTTTTGAGGAACATAAGCCACAGTGATTTAAAGAACAGTTCCTTCATACGCAGAGTGTTTCATGCAGAACCTAAAGCTTAATGACTCTGCAGCAAGACACACTGCACGTTTGTCCGTCCTCTATAACTGCCGTAGGACACAGTGAGCGTGCACAGGGTACAAGGTGCGGGTGCTCAGGATGGGGTACCAGTCCATCACTGGTTCACCTAAGTGGGCAGCAAACTGCTTCACTGGATCACACTCCCACCATGCACCTCCAGTGTTTGGGCTTCCAAAGTTCTGTGTGTGATGTTTGCATATTACCCCTGTCTTCGTGAGAGTTTCCTCCCTAAGTCCAAAGATGTATAGTTAGGCCAACTGACATCTCTAAATTGCCCACAGTATATGATTATTTCATGTGTGTATGTGTCCTCAAATGGACTGGTATCCACTCCAGAGTGTACCCCCGGCTTGTACCTATTCAGGTCACCAGTGCTTGTGATAAGACACTGGGTAGGATTCACTTAAGTGCACGCTTTGGACTGTGTGATAGAACCAAAGTATCCAGTGCAAACCATCACAAGCACAGTGACAAGATGTAAAAGCTCGTGGGAGTTTTACTTACACAAAAACGTAAGGAGCAAAGATTGGTTCAGAGAGATAACAAATCAGATTGTAGAGGAGGTGGGTCCAAGCAACTTAAGGAGGCAGGACCAAGACATCTGATTGGTTGGTCCTGCCTACTGTAGTTGCTTGGACCCACCTTCTCTACAATCTGACTGATTATCTCCCTGAACCAATAATTTTTCCTTCTGCCCTCAGAACGTTTTTGCATAACTCCCACAAGCAAAATGCAACTCCACACACAGGGCTAACAGTGGGATTTAAGCCCTTAACTCTCAAGCACTGTGCTGTCCAAACTGTGAAATCCCCAGTGTATAAATTATGTACACACACTACCCCTTAGTGAGCCTGTTTTGCTTTCATATTGCTTCCCTGTGTCACCACAGTCCATATAATTATCTAAAATGCGCTGGACACCACAAGTGAGTCCTTCTGTGCAATATTGCTGCAGATATATTCCTTTCAGGAAGAGGCAGTGTCAAGCCCGCTCTCATTGAATCACATCAGGGCCGAATGTAATTTACTCAGTCTCCTGCTTACTCGCTGGCAGGCCGCTATGCAGGCACCGTCCATTGTAAAATCCTTCTTGTACAGCACTTTGTCTGAGACTCCTCATTCTGAAACCATGTGCAATTAAAACGAGGCATACTCCTGGATATATAAGCACACACATGAATCATTCCGAAGCTGAATGCTTCCAACAAACACTGCTAAGGGATTTATGGAAAACTTCTTCCCTCAGTTAATGTGGATCTGACATTTGCTATGTGGGCCCTACAGCAAGATAATTACTAGATTTATTTGTGATTTGGGGTTATTGCCTTGCAGGCAGACTCTGCCAGCGGGCTGCCAGGGTGCTGGAGATACGGGCCTCTGTGTTATCTGAGGCTGCCTACAGCTGCCCCGTCGTCCCGCGTACCCAGAAGGCTTCGCTCCCTCCTTTTTTACTCTCCCCAAAGTCCCATTCAGTGTGAAGTGTCACTCAATCCGGGGATTGGACCAAAATGGCCCAATTACCTGCTGCAGATAGGCTCTGGGCTTTTTTTTAAATATAAGCTGAACTGAAATATCCTGTTTCACTCATGCTACATCTTTTTAGTAGGTTTAACATAACAATGCTATCTACTGTCAGCCAATCACAACAACACAAGTGTGTGTGTGTGTGTGTGTGTGTGTGTGTGTGTGTGCGTCTAGCATGAGAATTATAATATGCAAGAGTCTTTTGGGCTTGACCGACTCTATAAATCTGACTTAAGCGATACGAGCCGATTCCAGAAGTCAGGAAATTGTGCTGCTTAAAGTGTGAAGAAGGAAATGGGTCCTGATTAATGGGGATTCACACATTCTATCAGTGTGGTCACTCAGTAGGACACTGGCATGTTTCTATGGCTTTCTGACCAGAGTGACTGTACAGAGCTGAATCTCCCTGAGGATGCTCAGGAATATGTCTGTAACATCGTTATTCTCAAAGAATTATTTTAGGCCAGCACTCTATCCAGGGATGCCTGTTCACTTGGACTCCAGGTGTCCTGAGATCGGTTCCAAGCTCACCCTGATTCTCTAACGGATACGCAGTTATGCAAAGAGATGGGTTTTACCAGTTACCAACTGGTGGCTTGGTTTAAGTTTGTCTTTGTAGAAACTTCAACCGCACCTTCGGAACAGATGGCGGTTCCAACCGAGATGAACAGACTGGTATTCCATCCATTCATCCATCTGCCAGCTGCTTATGTTGGTCAGGGTTGTGGCCAGGAGTCTGTCCCACAGGCAGAGATCCCCCCAGGACAGGATGCCAGTCCATCACGGGGCTTAAGGCAGGGGTACCCCCTGGATGGGATGGAGCCTGGTATTTATCAAGAATAATACATCTGAAGTAAGCCAAGCCCTCTGATTCTGTACGGCATAAGCAGTCGGATAAATAGGCAAAGTTTCCTAGCCTCCCTGTGATCGCTTTGCCTGAACCACACATCATTTAAAAACCCCTTTAAACACCCACAGTGCACCACAAATCCCAAATCACTGAAACACTTTAATCCTGACTTTACAGTTGGGTCAGTTAAAAACTATAGTTAGTTATAATGGTTATAATGTGCATTTCCGTCTTCAAACCGTTTACCACGCTCAGCGATACACATTTATAGACGTATAGGCATATTCGCACATTCATAGACGTATAGGCATATTCGCACAATCATAGACGTATAGGCATATTCGCACATTCATAGATGTATGGGCATATTCGCACATTCATAGACGTATGGGCATATTCGCACATTCATAGACGTATAGGCATATTCGCACATTCATAGACGTAT
>JAODJW010000117.1:29144058-29163051 GCA_026777045.1 Hyperopisus bebe | reverse complement strand
GGGGTGGGGGGGGGGGGGTATTGGATAAGCAGGCTTTTTCTAAATTGCAGAAAGGCTCCCGCAACAGCTGTGGGTTTTAGGGGAAAAATACTCAGTCCTCGTCACTGATGTAAAAGGATCACTGTCAATTAAATCTCCATTAGACAGCATGGCTTGCGGCTGGCTGTGTATATTAGCAAGACAAACATCTTGTTTTCACATCTCTGGAAGGATTTTGTTATTCGCTAATTGAATATATTGCATGCACATTTTCCATAAGTATGGGGAGGAAATTATAAATATATACATAATAAATGAGGACTAACACCCATTAGTTGGCTATTATATTTCTGCTCAGTGGTCACTGTACTAAGCACAACTAGCTAGTACCTGGTAGGACCCACTTATACCTCCAGAAAGGCTTCAAGGGTAGGTTGTGCTTTCAGAGAAGGTCACGGTGCTGTTTTACTGAGCCTTTTTTGGTCCTGTTAACTTTGAAGAACCTGGCTGTCCTCCTCTGACCTCTACTGCCCACAGCGATGCCATTAGCTGGATGGTCTATGTTCACTCTTCTCTATAAACTTGAATACTTCTAGAATTGCGTGTAAATCTCAGGTTGGCAGCGATTTCTAAGATGCTGGAACCATCATGTGTGGCACCAACAGTCACACAACATTCAAAATCACTTACATCAGTCATATTTGCCATTCTAATGCGTAGTCAAACAGTTACCGAACCTTTTGACCCCGACTGTTTGCTTTACATACTACAGTTTGTATTAGCAAGCAGGTGTACCTAATACAATGGCCGCTTAGTGTACTGTGCTACACTGCTTAGTGTACTGTACTACACCACTAAGTGTACTGTGATACACTGCTTAATGTACATTGTTACACTGCTTAGTGTACTGTGCTACACCACTAAGTGTACTGTGATACACTGCTTAGTGTACATTGTTACACTGCTTAGTGTACTGTGCTACACCACTAAGTGTACTGTGATACACTGCTTAGTGTACATTGTTACACTGCTTAGTGTACTGTGCTACACTGCTTAGTGTACTGTGCTACACCACATATGGCATTTCTTAGAGCAACCACCACCTCCATAGCTTCTTTCCTCAGGCCTTCATCTGTTTAAACAAGGACCATTTTTTTGTCGATCCAGTTTAAGCTGCTGCACAAGTTCTTTATTACATGCATGGTAATGCACTTGCCCACTGCCTGTTCCGTGCCATGGTGTAGTCATTCTGTGCTAGAACCTTTCTCCGTCTCACCTTCACAGTCAGTACACATATGCACAGTCGCACATTTACAGTATGCTACATTGTGACATTGTACATCTTCTTCACTTGCATTTTGCTTGTGTATAGTCCATTTCCGTTTTTAATTACCTCTTGTATATATTTTGTCTTGTATCTCTTTGTGTTGACACTTGCACCAATAGGAATCCCTTGTACACTTGGTACTTAGCGAACAATAAAGATTATGATTCTTCTTAGTGTTATTTTACGTGTTGGAGCGATCGATGTACATGGATTTTAAATTTGCTTCAAAAACTTTTTGTGTCTAAAGGCTCATTTGCACATTTTTTTCATTTAAGGATTTCTTATCAACTAAATAAAAACAACAATATTAAGCTATAAATACATTATTCCAGGTAAGGTGCTTCATACATCATCCTCCATAGCGGCGTACCCAGTGCAGGGTCATGGTGAGCTTGGAGCCTTTCCCAGAAATCATTGGGCCCAGAACAACCAGGATAAGATGCCAGTTCATTGCAGGGCAGGCAGATACAAAGGGCAATATAGAGTTAGCTCTTTACCTAGCTAGACATTTTTGGAAATGTGAAGGAAAACCACACAAAATTTGGGAGAACATGCAAATTCCACACAAGCTGAATGAGGGTGGGACTCGAACCCACAACCCTGGAAGCCCAACGGTAGATAGGTAGGACTGAGGCAGCTCATTTCAGCTACAAGCCAATTAGAGCATCTTGTATATGGGTCAGTTTAACGTTCCGACAGAGAGATGATGAGGGGGCATGTGCCGTATCGTACACAAGTCAAGGACAGAGGTGAGACTCTCTGACAATCTCGTCGTGACCCAGACACCAAAGGCAGGCCGATCAAGGCCCGCACCAAAATAACGAGCTGAAGTCAGTCACCCCTGCGCTGACCCCCACGCCAGCAGATGGTCCCTCAGCCGATAAGGTATTTATATCTCTCTAATGCGGCCCTGAGACCGTCGTCTGGGGTGTATCCCCCGTTCAGGAGCAGAACCTGCAGCCAGGGGGCCGCGACCTCTCCGAGGATGCGTAAGGGGTACCGGACACATTAATTAGAGCGTAGAATTGCGGAAGCTCAGGCACGGCAACACGGATTCGGAGGAAAATAGGATGAATCCTGAGGAGAAACTGGTCCAGAATTTGTCTGTCAAGCGTGCCCTGGACAGTCTCAGCAGATAATGCAATTAGGGTCATGTGACACCTCTCTCTGGGGGGACAAGGGGGTGACAAAGGACACAAACTGAGGCGGGGGGGATAGGGCTTAGGGTTTAACGAGAGGCTGCTGGCACTCCCTCCGGTACACACCGCCCTGGGTAAGGGGTGAGAGCACGGCCTTCTGGGAAGGTGAAGGGCCGGTGAGAGGGCAGCTTTTAATAGGCCCAGCCTGCAAACTCCAGGCTCTCCTCAAAGGGGCGCCACTGCGTCACCTTGTTTAGCCCGTTTGGAGTCGACATTAGTCATGCTGATGCCACTGAAGAACGGAGCCACTGAACCAGTGAGGAAGGAGACCCTCAGCACAGAGACCCTCAGCACAGAGACCCTCGGCACAGAGGCCCTGCTGATGCCTCGGGCCTTTGAATTTCCTCAGAGAACAGGAGCTTTTTTTTTTTTTTACAGAAGAATCACACTTTTTTTATTAAAACAATTGATACTCTGTCTATAAGTCATAGATCTAATTTTAAAAGTATGTTTATATCAGATATTTTCCAGTATCTTTGTATTGATAACTAACGTAACTTCCCACAATTCACAAACCAGCATGCAAATATAGGCTGTATTTGCCGCTGCCAAACTCTTGGAAGCTTTGCAGCCGGACCTTTTGCAGGCTTTGACGACGTGTCTGACGGTATTGATGTCTTTATCGGGCAAGTATGTGATGCGCATTGCCATATGCATCGCAGCATGGGAGCGGCATACGTCCTTGAAGCGGGTCGCGTCTCACCGCCCTGGGCAGGTTCTGTTAGCCGGACAGGCTGCGAGGCGGTCCGGCGATCCCCGATCGGCAATCAGATAAAGTGATCCCGGCGACGGATCCGGGAATAGGCTGCAGGGGAATAATATCCCATTAACGTGCAGAAGTGCCGGTCCGTTTTGGGCTCGTTGCCGTGCACTTCATTCCCAGTCGGCGGTAATTAAAGCGTGCAGCGGCGTATTCATAAAAAGTGCATTAGCTGATATCAGGCATCCCATCTGAGCGTGTGACAATAACGGGGAGAGTGCGGAACACTGACCCGGAAATCGCTCATAAGAAGCATAAAACAAACACATCAACACATGCTGTGACGAAAGGGGCTTCGAGTTAAAGTGACTCCATGTAACATAGTGTCCATCCAAGAACACACTTCTCAGCTCCGTATTTAAAATAACTGTGTGCAATTTTTGAAGAGCAGAAGATTTTGATTCCTGGTGAACGGTATGTATATCTCGTCACATGCACAATCGATTTAACTAAACTAATTTAACTTTCAGTGCACAGTCCTATATTGAATAAGTAGATGGATGGATGGATGGATGGACAGATGGATGGACAGATGGATGAATGGCTCAGTATCGCTGGCATTCTGTGTTTGAAGAGACCTGGAAAATCTGAATATACCCAGGAGCATGATTGGAAACTGCAACAGATAATTAAATTACTTATGATATACTTCTTTCTTCCCAGAATGCATTGTTTTCCTGCAATTAAAACAATAGCATAAAATGATCATTTGATGCTCACGCAACCCCTTATTCAGAGTTTACAGCTCCCCTAATAAACTATTGTCTGTCTTGTAGATTTAATGATAGATTAAATATGAAATAGGTCAAATAGGAGCTGAATAGGTAGCCTGAACACCAGTTAATGATAATTAAACTGAGTGTGGGAAAATCCTTCTTGATTTAAAACTGTCCGACAAACACACACCTGAAAATAAAATCTGGCATCTTCAACTTTCATCACCACCTGAGTCCTGCGCTCAAATGAGTTCTTTTCAAGGACTGGTTCATGCCATATATTTTGTGCAAATATAAAAAGTTTGCTGAAAAATAAATTGAATTCGGAGAGACAAAGGAAGTAGAAAAAACATGTCCATCACACCTTACGGGGGGGGGGGGAGCGTGAGGAAGGTGATGCAGCCCCCGGCGCAGGATGGGCTGTTGCGTAACGGCCGCTTTCTCACCCCGGAAGTTCTGCAGAGCCAGGCCAGGCCGTGAGCAGCTGCAGTGTGGCCCCAGGGGCCCGGCAGGGCCGTCGGGGGGTGGGGAGCCCAGTGGGGCCCCAGAGACCGTCACGGCACTGGAGAAGCATCCTCGGTGTGCCGTCTCAGCACTCGATCCATCAGGCCACACTGGCCTGCAAAGAAGAATTCTCAGAAAACAGTTTAAAATTTAACAATATATAATTTTTAATGTATGTATAAGAGTAGCTAATAACCAAGACTGAAAACAAGGAAGGTCGGTGATAGATGACTGTAAAGTGAAGTTTTTGGAAACATAACGACACTGTGAATTACCCATAAATGCATTGAGCCACATTTGCCGTTACGAGACGGGTAACGCCCGGGTTTAAGGTAGTGAACGGGCACCAGGCAGACGCAGCAGCTGCGGTGTGTGTCTGAAGTCAACACTCCGCTCTCCATCTATCAGCCCGTCAACCTCCTGTTTTTCTTTTTTTTGTTGTTGTTGCAACTTTTAAAAACTGTTATTTGCACTGTGTCTGTCACGCAGATTTTAACAAGTCAGCCCTAGGAGTGCCTGCACATTCACCTAGAGAGACATCAGGAGCTCTCTAGTGACCACGATCGAGCGCTGAATTTGGAAGGTGTGCAATCTCCAAGGTAAAGACCATAATCTCCAAGATTAACCCTAAATGCGGGCGTTCTAGATTGAAGCATTATTAATACCCTGGGTGCTGCCTGGCTTGGAAAATCAGGGATCGGGAGTTTGCCATTTCATATCCTGTGGTCAGTAGAGTGGTTTTGCTGTTGGCCAGGGCCAGTAACCCCAAGAACTGGCTGACCCCTCCTTTGTCATCTTCATGTGGTTTTGGATAAAAGAGCCTATTAAATAAAAAGCAAAAAATCACGAGCCTGCAGAATCACAAAAACCCACAAAGGAAGCGGACATCAGTCCAGGAGCCTGCAGTACTTCATTATTTACCGATGTGCTTAATTATTTACCGACGCTTCCTCAAAACACCCCCTGGTGTGACTCTCTTTGTTGTCCTTCCAACACCAGCAGACAGATTCATCTAAAACAGATCAATAAAAGCTACACCACAGCTCCGCCCCGACCTCGGCACCCCCCCCGACCCACTCGGGTCGACCCCGGCTCTGACGAAAAAGGCCAGCCGCTCCCCCCACACCTGGGACGCTGACCCAAGCGGGTGCTTCAAGATGATGCTACGGGGACACTGTTTAGCTGAAAAACATCGACATTCCAGTCTTTAGTCACAGCTGAAGCATTCTGCAAATATGTCGCTCTTGTATCTTATTAATTTTGATTAATTGCAATCATCTAAATTCCAAAAAGACGCCTTAATATTATTATGGTGTAGTTAATATATAATATGTCGTTCATTGTAATTTGGAACGCTGTTGAAAATGAGTTTATACATTAGAGTAAAAATGGGAAATTGGTGGTAACATCTAAGCCTCTGTGGGTAATATGAGCAACATACAGTCCATACATCAGTGAAGCTGAAACCAAAAAAACAAACATTAACTTTTATATAACATCTAAGCATAATAAAATGTTCATTCATCTCCATCTGCAGTCTCCTAAAAGTAAACATTACAATTGCAATATAGTATGTGCAATATAGTAAAATTATACACATTTTTCAAATTATTTAGTAATTGAACAGAAATATGTATTATTAATGCATGCATGTTGTTTAAATTAACATGCTAGCATTGATGGAAAAGTACAGTGTGCCATAAATATCATTAATACACTTATCAGGCAGATATTATAATAAACAAATTCCAAATTAAGAAACCTTATTTGTTTTTTAAAGAGTTTATATACGTGAGTATATAAACTGTGTGTGTGTGTGTGTGCGCGCATGTGTATATAAAGCCTTTGCAAATTGAATAAGGTTTCATAAATTGCATACAGTATTTTCTTTCCTAATTTTGTTTGAGTAGAACTTTATAGTAGTACAGAACTTTATAATTACAGCTGAGCTTGATAAATTAAAATATTCAGCTTGGTTCATTATAACTTACTGCATGTTTGTTTTCCAACAAACCGATAGAAAGACAGAAAGAAGGTGTAAAATAAAAGAAATTTAATTAGGAAAGTCTGGTAAATGTCTGGGCCTAAATATGTAAATCTAAGGTTAAAGGGAAGGGGTGAGCGATATTGAGCGTTACTGCTGCGAAAGCCACACAGTACAACGACTCGGGAAATTGATAGTGTGCTGAGGACAAAGCGACGGCAGAGATATGGGGCAGATATACAGGTCAGTGACTATCTATGCTGTTCCTCTGAATGGCATGTCTATACAGCCTAGCCTATGTGGGGGGGCATTAAATATTCATGTATTTATCTAATTTAGCTTGGATTTATCTTTGTTTCTTCCTACAACCCAGTATAGATAAGAGGATGAATGGATGGATGGATGGATGGATGGACATATACATGTGGTTATTTATTCCCTTTTTTGGATCTGCATATATTTTATTCTTTCTATAAATATTCATTTGAAGTGAATAAAGGACCAGCGTTTTATACATCCCTCTTTTTAATTCGAAGTGATTGATGACACGTCTGGGCTTGCAGTTGGATTTTGAATTTGTGCCCAAGCTGTAAAATTATCACCTTCCCTCTCTCTCACACGTCTCCGTACTTCCTGTTGTTCGTAATTGTCAGGACAAGGCTATTGTCAGAGCTGTGAATACATCACTCTGTTTGGATTCTTTATTTATTTTTTTACGCTGTGTGACGGGCACAAAGTGTGAATGCGGAATTTATTTCTAAAGGGTTACCTTTCTGCCATTGTTTTTGGTTTATTTAAACTAAAGACCAAATCTCTCCACAATAAACTAACTATAGTTTTACACTCAACAACTTACACAGACATTTGATCAATACATACAGTCAGACATTATATCAAAACATACGTAAAACCATACATAATGCATTTAACAAATAAATATGATACATATTTAAGAAGTACAGAGGATAAATTTAAAAATATCTCTACGTGAGTGTATGCATATGATCATAATCAGACAATGCTGCTGAGACACATTCATAATAGTAATTGTTGCATTTATGATAAAATTATTAATAATTATCATTCTAAAGTACACTTTAATATTTTAAATATTTGTTTTATAATTTATTTTTAATATTTTATTTCTAGTACATAATTGTACATTATTATACTATAAAATAAGTCCCTGGCATTCCCCTGTCCCACGTACCTCACTCTGCCTGAGACACTGTCTGCGATCCTGCATGGGAGACCCTGTTTTACATGGCTGTTAATCAGTAGGGTGAGTCTGCCTGCACTTCAGGAAACCTCTGCATGTATAAGAAACCATGAAGAAGCAGAGAGACTGAAACTCCAGTAAGTCCTCTAGACAAACCATGGGGGGGGGGGTGGGGAACCTACAGACAGCACAGAAAAAGGCGGGGGGGTTGGCTATTAAAACGAGGTTCAGTTAGAGCTTCACAATCACAGAGCAATCACTCCTCTTGCTGCAGGGAACTCAAAGCCGGCGTGGCCTTTCCCTGACACACTCCCACCCCAAGCTGTCCGTCATATGCGATGGACTGGCCCTGTTGCCATGCTATTAGCCCGTCCGTTTCTATACGTCCTCATTTATTTTGCACACATGCAGGCGGCCGCACACACAGCACCCAGCAGGGGATTCTGGGATACGGAAGCTTCTTATGAATATATTACTATACCCAAACAAAAAATAAATAAACAAGTGAAGAGGCTGAACTTACATAACGAGCCAGAAACTGTTTCCATAAATGTATCTGTGGATTAGACAATTAGACAATGTTTACACAGCGCATGTCTGTAGAACACACCGTGTCAACTCATTTGTCCAGAAAAACAAAGTTTATACCTGAAACCAATTGAATATCTATGATTCCTCATCTGCTGACACAGCAATCCACGTCCCCGCAGCTGGAGTGCGATGATACTTTCCCCAGCATCCGGTCTTCTGGTCTCCGCGTAGACCGTCAGAGACGCATATATTTAAATTCTGAATGCTGCTAATTAATTATGCATTCATGCAGTCAATCAGAGAGCACGGTGGTTAAGATATCCAGATGTTTGAAGCACAATGCTGAAGTATTGACACTGGTCTGGATGAGACCGTCTGCTAAGCAAATGATGCAATGCAATGGAAATCTTATATATCTGCATAAGTACTGAATATATTATGTTCATAATATTTTGCGTATTTACTTTTTGTTATATAGACATTGTTAGGGGTTTTTTTTTTGTTATGCAGTTCTGGCTGGTTTCTAGACCATGCAGTGTCACTGAAACTTGGGGTGTTTGCTAATGATATCTAGAGCTAATAGACCCAACAGTACAAAGCAGGCGGCAGAAAAAGAAAATAGCATGATTCCCCTCGAAGATATATCTTTAATGCTATAAATATGACATGCCTGTGGACTGCGGATGTTGCCAGCACCTTCCGGAACCGGATACTGGAACACCTGGAGTTCAACAGAGATGTGGCTAAGCTGCTGACCTATTCTGACTGCTGGATGCTAATGTAGCTAGTCTGTATTTACACAGGGATAAGCTAAAGGCTAAGCAACCAGTCGAGAAAGTGAAGCACGTGTGTTTAAGGTGGTAAGAGCCACACACAATGCCAAACAAACAAAAAAATCATAAACTCCTTTCGATAGCGACCCCAGTGGGGTCTCCTCAGTGAAAATGTACACGGAAACCACACTTACTTAGGATGAAATTCAGTTTTAAAAATGCATACCTGGACGATTTCTACAAAATTTCATTTAAACAACACTTGAGAAGTTGAAGTGTAATGAGTCACGATTGTTCCATAATGCAGAATTTTTTTACTACTTAGTAAAATTTGATCTGATCCGACAATGTAAGTGTTGACCGGTAATCTGTTGACCGGGATAACTCTTAAGCCCAAACTAAACTTATCTTAACTTATCTTACTAACATTTCTGTACATTGCAAGAGGAAAAAAAAAGAAAAATAAAGTAAAAACACATTTGCTCCAAAAATGTACATGTTGACTGGTAAATATGTAACATCAGTATGCAACAACTAAACCTTGCGGTATCGATGAAGCTTAAACGAAACCATTTAAGCCACGTTACCCACGCAGCATTGCAGGAAGCGTCTCAGGTGGCCATACCGCTGCTGGCAGAAACAGAGCCCACCCATTCCCCCCCACCCAAAGAAAAAGTGTCAATTTGACATTGGCCTCTCGCGACGTCAAAAGCCGATCACAGGCTGAAAGTCGCCCAGACCTCCTCCGAAGGGAACCCGGGATTGTTTGACAGGTCGGAACGGCGCTCAGCCTTTGCCGCCATTTGGCAGCGGGGCAGGCGTCTGGCACGAACCGCCCGCCTGTCAGACGCCTATGACTCCATAGAGCAGCGAGGGACCCTACAGAGCAGCAGATGGGCCATTAAGGTAGTATTAATATAGATGCCATGCGCTTGCTGTTCTGACTGGGACGTGCTCTTTAGGACTCTGAGCAGCTGTTGCCGTTTACAGCGACAGCTTCCGGCCTCGCTCTTGCCAACTGGCTCCGACTAACTCTTTGTACTTGAGCTGGTCGATGTTTTTTTTACCCTTCACCAGTTAAGCTTTCCATTTTTTTTTTCCTGTCCTTGCGCATACTGATCCCCGACACGACAATGCATTTCGTATCCTCCCTGTTTTAGAGGCCACCATCGTGCAAGCTAATAAAATAATAGCTAGTATGTTTCCGCATAACCCATGACGATCTGCTTGATGCGACTGACTGACATAAGGTTACCCAAAGCCCCGAACGAAATTTCAACAGACTATCTGTTCCGACCTCATTCATTCACCAATCCATCCATCTTCCAGCATCTTATTCTGGTGGGGGGGCTGGAGCCTACCCAATACAGCTTAGGGCACAAGGCAGGCATGCAGGATGCAAAAAAGGATGCAAATCTGTAACAAGGGACATACATGCACGCACTCCCACAATCACACACTACAGGCAATTTAGAGACACCAATTAGCCTAACTGCATGTCTGCGGACTGCGGGAGGAAGCCGGGGAACCCGGAGGGAACACATGCGACTTGGGGAGAACGTGCAAATCCCACGCATGCAGAACAGAGGCAGGAATGGAAGCCCACACCCAGAAGCTGTGAGGAAACATCGCTGCCCGCAGAGACACCGTTCTGCCCCCCAGTTGTTTCAGTATAAAAAATGCTTGTGCTCTCGTTTACAGCTTCTGAACCGCCGCCAGAATATCACGTTAAATTCGGTGGCAAAGGGCACGGTAGGCAGCATCTCAGTCTCCCTCCGCGCAGCACGAATCAATAACAGATAAGGCTTTATATGTTCGCCGGTCATCCGAGACCACCCTGAGCCCCCTTACCGGGGGGATCGTGTTGAGGCAGCGGCTTAAGTGTAAATGAAGAAGTCCGTTTGATTGGAGAGCGGAGGCCCCCAGGAAGGCTGTCTCGGCCACCCTGGAACACCAACCGCAGTCAGGAAGCTGCCAGTAAATTCAAACAATAACATGCATGGCAGACTCCAAAGAGCCCCCCCGAAGTGAGGAACAGTGAGCCCACTCAGAAGGCACTTATCAAGAGCAGGCGAGCCACCCCCCGCCCCCCCAGCCCTCTTCCTCGCGTATACAAATTTATAGCCTTGAACGGCATCTGATCTGCCTCCCGTCTCCGTTTCCGCACTCTGGGACAACAGAGCGTTTTGTTTCGGGGCTCAGAAATCGGCGGGCGTTTATTGTGCAAGCGCAACAGAGCTCCTGGGGAGGGGGAAGGTGGGGGCGTTTGGGGGGGAGGCTTGGAAAAGGCATCGATGTGTGATCGCGTTGACAGCCTGCTCCCCCGAGAGCCGGCTCTCAGCGATTTGAGACTCGGGGACAGGAAGAAATAGCAGCGGTCTCCTCTGGTGGCCGAGTCTGTGCCGGGCCTTTCAGTTGTGACAAAACTTCCCCCGAACCGACGACTCATGTAGCTACTTCGGCCGGGGTAGTTCCTGGCAAGTCCAGAGTATAACCGCCGTGTATCTCGGATTTCACTGGAGTGAAACGCTCTGTTACCGTTATCTATTATCGCAACTCTGGTTGTAGAGAGTAACTGCACCGTAAGAGGATATGTAGCTACATTCGGATTTACACGATTTTACACGCCAATATGAACCACCGAGAGACGGAGAAAGACGGCCGACTCCGACGCGAGCTCTTAAAAATCTCCAGAGAGATTGTGGAAAAGTACAATTGACGGTGTCTGCTAATCCCCAATGAATCGCGAAGCCGTCAGGAGCGAGCAAAGTGGATATCAGAAAGAGAAAATGGCAAGAGAATTGCCTCCAAGGAAATATACTTTGGTCATTAATTTATTTATCAATCAGTTTTCCAATCATGTGTACAGGACAGGGTTGCAGGGACACCTGGAGGTAATCCATCCATCCATCCATCCATCCATCCACCCATCTATCTATCTATCTATCTATCTATCTATCTATCTATCTATCTATCTATCTATATTGTGAATATGAAACCCTCTATCCCTGGTTCATTGCCAGCATGCAGACACAGACACAAAGAAATCGGTCTTGGGCAGGAGAGGCATAAACACCCTTAGTTTAAGCGCGCCATCTGAGAATTCTGAATTCCAGCCTAACGAACGCTTTGGCAAAAGCCCCGCCGAAAGCAGCCGGCGATTGACAGGATACGCTGGAGTACAAGACCGCAACAGTACTCAAAGAAAAACAGCGATGATCTCCACTTAATCACAGAAAAGCCCGGAGCATCTGCCAGTGGGGGGGGGGAGGGGGGGTGCGTTGGAACAGCGGGCTCTCGCTCCGATAGGCTGTCATCTCCAGAGAGCCGCCCGTCATGTGCTCAGCGCGGCTGCAAACTCTGGGGAAAGTTAATTTTCTGACAAAACGTGGGGATAAATATGACATTCAAACAAGTGTGCTCACCGGGCCGGAACCAGCCGGCGTTTTTTCCGTTTTCCCCCCGTGGTGGACGAGGACGTGTGCGCGTCCCATTTATGCGGAACGCGTTCCCGGCTCATACAACAACAACAATGGCAACGCAGGCCGCTGGTAGCTATAATTAATCTCGAGATGCAGGTATTTTTTTCCTGGAATTATTAAATATGTACTGCATATGTTCAGATGATTAAACAGGAAAAGGACAATATTTTCTCCCCCCCCTTATGATATATATACGGGTATTCTGGAATTTAAATTGTAAATCTGAATATTATAATTAATTTTCCCTGCTTTGAGTTTTAAATAATCCTCGCGTTTTTTTTTTTTTTTTTTATCAGATACAAGGCAAAGATTCTCCTTGTGTCCTGAAGCCACATGTAGCTTAAAGGTCTTACAGGTGTGGGCTGGGTCACTGGCCCAGAACGCCTTATCGGAACCAGCAGGGGGGATCGCGTTCCGGAAATCTCCCTGACCGCGTGAGGCGGGAACGGTCCGCGCAATGCGACACCGCGTCGTGTGTAGCGGCCGGGGGGATTGCTCGGGGTCCTGAGAAAAAAATCCCATGGCGTTGCTGGCTTTCCGACACGAGGGAAAGGGGATACCCAAACCCCCTCTACCCCGTGCTTCCAAGCTAGTCACACTCAGCTCCTTCACGGTCACCGGAGCTGAGGTCTGATTGGTCCACATACGCCCCGCCACAGGACACGACCCCCATCCCTGAACAAATGGCACGTTGTGGGGACCGGGGCGCAGGTCACCCAGCGGAAGCAGGGGCTGAGGTGGGCCTCGCCGTGGCCGAGCATGGTCACGGACCACAGAAGTCCCTTCGCAGGTAGACGGGGGCCACGTACAGTACACAGCACTCCGCTCCGAATCGGGTCAGAACCCCAACGCCTACAGATGCAGATCACACCGGGAAAATGTCTCAGCAAACTGGACTCACAAAAACGGGGGCCGATACGTTCATTTTTTTATTTTCCTTTCGTTTCATTTACAAAAATAAGAGTCAGCACCACGTCTGACAGGGATAAATGTCGATAACTTTATTCATGCAATATACGTATGTCCATACTGTGCCACTGTCATTTTCTTTTCGGGATAACAAGTATAATGAGTTAATATAACCAATACAAAAAATAAAAAGATACAGTACAAATATATTTGGGAAAGTAGAATACTGGTCCTAAGCAATGTATCCATTCATTTCCATTGTTTATCCATCATAGGATAGCAATTAGGCAATTTGTGAATATTGTCATTTCTGTAAGTCATCTCGTTTAGGTTCAAAAGTTAAAATCCTTGGTGTAACTGGGTTAGGAACCCAATAACTTTTTACCAATAACTATGGCTTTACTGGAGAAAGTCTGAAAGGGTTAATGCTTCCTACTGCAGGATGACCAAAAGTTAACAACTTCATATCTAGCTTGGATTCCTGTTCGTCATTTACTGCCTCAGACAACATTTCACCTCCGTTTCATAACTGCGATGGAAACTCCATGTGAACAAGAAGAATAAACTCTTTGTTTATTCACTGGCTTCACAATAACAAGCAGATTTATTGGAAAGGTCTCAGTTTGGGTGCCGGTTGCAAGCATCTATTGATTGCAGTCATGCTGTGGAGACAGTAAGACACCAAAAGGTCACCACAGTCTGTAAGAAAAAAAGAAAAACTTTTCTCGTTTAGATGAAGACGTGCGCGTGGTCTGCAAGACATCTCAGAATCAGGTGAAGTTGTGCAACTCCGCACGGACCTTTGGCTTCTCGAGTGGGTGTGTAGAACTCGGACTCACGCTCAGATCTTTTTCAGTGCTCGTTTCCTGAGTTGGGTCAAAGCTGTGGGTTCCAGTTTTCGCAATCGGTACACTAGACCAGCCAGGGAGTCTCATATCGGTCCATCCTTAACGGGAACTTATCCGCTGAAAACGAGGCCAAGTGTTGACCCATGTTTGAGTCACAGAAGCAGTCGCACGTAACTTGATGTATTACTCATGTGACAGACTTTAAAATACCATTGCACTTTCCAAAATGCTGTTATAAAACAAATCCACATACATGTTTTGTACAATATTCATGCACACATTTATAAATGAGCTAAACTGAATAATAGAGAATTAATTCAGTAAGTTTAATATCTTATAGAACCCAGCTTTCTTTTTCAGATAATGATTATATTTTCCAGCTCTGTATTTCAGCTGCAAATGCCTAGATGAATGCAATATCGTTATTTCAAAGTAGAGGAGAATCGCACCGATAACCTGAATTATTTGTTTTGCAGACAAAGTTAAAGTTGTTCTCATGGTTTTAGTGGTTTAAATGTTGGGTATTTGTTTAACTTGAAAAAGTAATCTGTCATTGTGTCTGTGGGTTTGTATTTACCAGCTGGTAAAACCAGTTATTTTTGTGCTCATGGAGACATTTTTACAGTGTCCACAATATAATCCTCAATTCTATAAAAATCAGTGGCTGCAATCAAAAAACTGAAAATGCCAAAAGTCTTGTATTTTGTTTGGTTACATATGGTTAAAGTTAGAGCTGGGTAGGGGTTATGGGTGTCATGATTAGGATTAGGGTTTTACCCGTATAATCAAGGTCCCCATTTATATAGATACACCAATGTGTGTGTGTGTGTGTGTGTGTGTGTGTGTGTGAAAGTGAGGGAGAGAATTATAATAACGTGACTGACTTGAAGACGGCTGTACAGTATAATATGGAAACCAAGCGTGTAAGGGGGCACTTAGTAATGGTGTGTCACAGATGTAACAGGAGTCAAGCCTGACTGTAATGCTCATCATTAGAATCACCAATAAGATCTATATTAGAATAGAAACACTCTCTGTGGATTACTCTTGCACTGTTTTGAAGTTCCAAAAAAAAATCCCTGATTTTAACTCCCTGTGACAATGGAAACCAGGAGAGCGCAGGAGTACCCTTGAGCAAGGTCATAAAACCAGAAATGTCCATTATAAAGGGGTAAAAAACTTTCTCTGCGAAAATGAGTAAATGAAAATCTGAGAGAAGTCGTGATATCTACTGATAACATTCAGAATGGTCAAAATATTAAAATAATACACTGATGTTAAATTTTCTTAATTAAAATTGGCATTTGTTGACAGGAAAATGTACAAACAGAAAAATGAAGAGATGAACGTCAAATTCTACAACCCAGGGATCTGAACTGCATTTAAAAAGTGTTAATTGATACGTTAAACTAAATATGCGATGGCATTGGTGTAAGCAGACGTGCTTAATGCATACGTGTGGGGGCTAATCAAACACATGGGGAGCCAGGGAAACAACGGCATCTGTACTGACACGTCGAAAAACTGACTAAAACAAGTACATCGATACTGATGGCAGTCATTCCAAAAACTATCCAGACAGGATAAAAGAAAAAAAATTCAAAGATTTAAACAGCATTAAAATAAACCACTGCTTCCCTTCTTTACCTTTGTCCTGTTCAATGGCCAGCACATCCTGAAAGGACATAAAAATTTATAGCAAATGTATAAGATCAGTCGAGGCTGGAATGTTAGCTTGGTATTAAGGGTTATTGTATTTTAAATCATTAGTAACTCATTTAATATTATGTCATTAAAATTATTGCTATCACATTTTGAATACCATTTGAATGGACCTAACACGAACAGCAATTAGCTTAATTAGTAAAAGGTATGGAATGGCTTAATTGTCAGAACACCAATAAAGTCACATCTTTGGAAGCATACTGTTAGTGAGATTTATATTACTCAAGATTCTGCTGATTTTTAATCAGTATTTATTGGAATATGTATGAGAGAAACTGACCAGGAATAGTTTCAGAGTTTTGGAAACACGAAAATCATCAAACAGACAAAATAAAGAGCCCATGATCACTATATATAACAGATCATTTTAAAACCTCCAAGCATTTAAAGAAAACAAATTAGCTAACAAAAAAAAAGAATATTGTAGCTTTTTACTTGATTTGAAACAAAGAACAAACACAAGAAAAGAAATGTATCAAACCGTTGTAATATTATCATGTACTATAACTGAATGAGTCTCAGTCAATAATGTTTACGGTACAACACGGTACACGGGGTGTTCCCTATGTACCATAAGGGCTTCTCAATGCGCTTTCGAAATTAATTTAATTGATGCTGGGTTGTTAGTTTCTCAGAAAGTGTAGTTTCTCTCAGGTCATTACTGAAGACAGCATGCCTAACATCTCTGATAGTATACCTGCAATGGACATATAACCCTACCGCTGTGTCCCCAGTCCGTTGTCCTGGGATTCCTGGGGACTGGCAAAGAAAATACATCTGAATTCCAGAACCACTGCAGTGAATTCGGGGACAGGAAGAAGGTGCTGGTTTGATAGATTTCACTTGAAAAATTTAAAATAACATACCCCAAACTCTAATAATGCTAAATCCATATATAATTATATATGCATACAATTTAATGGAAGAATATTATAGAACATTAATTTTTAAGAAGTCTTGGTTATTAGGGGCGAGAACTACTATGTCCTCTATTTTACAAAATTACTATTACATTAAAAAAAAAAAAATACGGACACACTGTGTGGGAAATTGGTACGAATGCGCAGGACTGGCTGACTAACGGGTATCGCATAATGGAGATAACAGCATGACAGATGATAGCAGATTTGGGTGTTTTTTACCATACTACAACGTTCTTAGATAATTAAAAGACCAACGCGGTGTATATCGCAGTGCAATAAAACTCCGAAAAGGGGCCGCTTTCAAGTCGAAAGGTCTTAAAGTAGATTCCACAATGAGACAAAAGGGTGTAAGTGCAGAGTATCTCAGGGACTGAGGTGGGAGTATCTAAGTGAGCTGTCTATATTGTATCATTCACTTATTGCAAATTCTCACTTACAGTACAAGTGACCCAGTGATATGGAAGATTCCATTTGCCTTGACACTCCCGGGGGTGGGGGCAGATTAGAGGTACCCACTGTTACTGCCAATCTTTGTATCAACTCTTTCCCTTCATCACCCCTTTCTTTCCTCACTATAATTAGGGGTCAAACAGCCATAATTAAAGGAGAGGTGTCCTTCTATCCATTTACTTATTCATTTTTTAAATCATAGCAGTGTTTTTTGCAATGGCGAGAGAAAGCGGAGAAAGTGAGGGGGGGGGCATTATTTATTAATTTTTTTAATTATAAAAGCAGACTAATTTGCAATGACCAATGACTATCATGTGAGCTTACAGGGGTCTATTACAAAGTCATTTGGGCTCCTCGAAATTAGTTATGTTAATGTCCTGCGAGCGAGTGTTACACATGGACGGGACGAGGTTTTGGCAATTAATTCCCGCCGTCAGCGGATAGACAAGCAAATTTATTCCGCGACTCTTGGGAAATTGGTGGGAGAGGCTATAAGGCGGAGAGAATGCGTTTCAGCGGCAGAGAACAAGAGAAACACGAGCCCAAAATAACGCCATAACAAAGGAAGCCAGGGCCCCCATCCATTCAGCTGACAATGTTTTCACAGTTTAAACCCATTTTATTAATTATGCTTGACATTTCCTTAATTAGTTTCATTTACACCGAATCAATCCCTCCTGCTGAACAGCATCATTTATCATTTTCAAAGGTTTGCATACAGAGAGCTCACTCTTTCCTGCTCTGCTGCATTGTATGTGATAGGAAGGCACTTCCCACAGGGTGCATACACCAGCAGGTACCATCAGGGGGCAGTAGTGAGCGCCTTCGATCCAATGGTCTTCTGCCACTGCATTATTGAAGTGAATCGCCGTCTGCCCTTTGAATCGACGCAGCCCTTGTGCTTTCGGGAGTGAGATTGGTGAATGGGCCAGCAAAGGGGTAACGTTCATCTTTGAAACACATCCAGAATCCCTTAAGGCCTTAATCCTGCACATTACCCCCTATACGAGCTGCCCCTGCTAATTATCAACAGGGTTAATTAGAGCTCATGGCAGACAGTATTCCGACAGTAATGACAATCAAGATACAGTAGATACTCTTAAATGTCATTACACAGACAGGCAGGGCATGGAGAACCTCTGTTCATGGGTGGAGTTGGGAATCACACTACCTATTTCCACAGCTGTCCACCCCCTTGTAAGTTAGCCAGGGGCCCTAGATGAATGACAAGACTGTGGCCTTTGTCAGAGATCTTTATATATCACTACGTTGTTGCTCACACATTTGCCTTCTTGAATTGCCCAGAACAAATTAATTTTAAAACACTCATGACATACTGGTAATATATTAGGTTAGTAATTAGCTGTTTGGATCTCACACCCAGCCTATGGATGCTCACGCTAGCCATGCTGAGTACCCACAACCCAGGTACTGGTAATAGTTGTGTGACTCTGCATCCACAAATGTAGTCAATTACCTACAACGGAGGTGCATGGAAATGTGCTAAAAATCATACAGAATGCAGGGCAAATTCTGGCCCGGGTGGATGGCCTTCCAAAGGCAGAATGAATGGATCATCACAGGGTGACCCCGGCTGCAGGAAGGCCCTGTAATAATCAGCCTGAGCAGTGACCCCGGCTACAGGAAGGCCCTGTAATAATCAG